>OMKX01083092.1:3656-13867 GCA_900302425.1 Brosme brosme
TCTATATATATATATATATATATATATATACAGTATATATATATGTATATATATGTATTATATCTACAACACATTCATCCTCCCTGCATCCGTCCCTCAGTGCCATCACACACACCAGGCTCCTACCACGGTGTCCTGGTCGTAGATTTCGACCACGATGATGGGAGGGTCGTCCCTCAGCTCGCTGGCCTCCCCGAACAGCTCCACGTCGTCAAACACCAGCATCTGGTCCCACGTGGGGCACAGCGTCTCGCTCAGCACCTGCACACAGTGGGCCATTCCTTAGATGCCTTGTTCATGCCATCTCCAGACTTTTCTTCAGGGCGGGCTATCCAACCGGCAACCCTCAAGATGAGTTGCCAGGCAATCTGTCGCCCCTGAGCTCCTACCTCCGTGACCTGGCTGTGTGAGGAGAAGAAGACCCGGGCGAAGGGGTCCGAGAGGCCGCTGCTGTCGGCCGCAAACAGACTGCGGGCCTGGTACATGTGTGCTCTCAGCTGGAACACCTGCTTCACTGTGGCACACACACACACATGCATGCATATACACGTGCACATCAACACATATTCAACCGAGGTCTACTATTGGATTTATAGATACACTTATTTAAAGGGATGCGCCGAGATAGCTGTCAACTTTGCTTGTCTTACCCAGATTCAGACAAGTTGTTCAATTCCAACAAAGTCTGAATTAAACAACTCGTCGGAGTCTTGGTAAGACAGCGGCAGTTTACAGATATCGCGGCATATCTCTTTAACTTTAGAGAAGCTACAAAAGAAAAGGGTGGATAAACTCACAATCAATTTGGATTGATTGTGATTCGTTGGTCGGCAGAGGGAATGAGATCCAATTACATTTACAAATTAACTTAAAGGGCAAAAAGTTAATACATTTTCCAGCAAAGTTGAGCTCAGCTCCACTAAATTGATTCTGTTTCTGTGTGGGTGTTAAGTGAATTGTAATAAAGAGGACAAAGCCAGATGGCCATGCACTCCCTCCCTTCCTGTGCTCACTGTTGTAGACCAGGCTGATGGGGGGCACGGACTGGAGACCCGCACCGGTCCTGGAGGCTTTGGTCTCCTCAAAGCCGCTGGGCAGGCCGCTGAGGAAGTCCTTCCTCTGCTTGTTGAGGCCCAGCCACAGGTAGAGCTCCAGCTTAGCCTGGACGCTCCAGCCCGCGGGCCCAAAGCCCTTCTTCCCGGGAAGCTATGGCAGGATACAGAGGAGTCAGATTAAAAAGAATCTGTCCATATCCACATATACATTACACCACACATGTCCATGGTGTTGTTAACACAATCATGTTACTGATGTAAAAGTCCCACTCGACATGGAACATTGTTCCAATATTTACTTTGATGCTCAGTGGCACAAACGCTAGTGTGCTAACCATGTAGGCAATTGCCTCGTAGCGACCCAGGTTTGATTCCCCCCTGTGGTCCTATGCTACCTGTCATTCTATCTCTTCACTGTCCTGTCTATAAAGGAACAGACAATATGTTTTTACAAATATATATGTTTTATCCTTGTGTTGTAACAATGGTGAACCTGTCCAATTGTTTGTTTGTTTGAATAAGATTGAAAGGTCGTTTTCCTATTTTTCGGCCTGCATTAAGAAATGTTACACATCCCATAACGTGCCACAGAATATTCTCTGCTGGCTTACATTCCTCCAGAGACTCGTTGATTTAACACCAGTGTGGACCTCTTTATCTGGTGGCCCTATTGTAACGGCCCCCTACCGTCCCCCATGGAGGCCTGGCTACGAGCAGAGGTGGAGGGGAGGAAGGGTCAGGAACAGTACCCTGAGGAAGGCCGCTTTGACTTTGCCACAGTCCTTCCCGGTCTCCTCGTCCACTATGGAGTAGAGGATGTCCTTGGAGGGGACACGGGCATAGGCCACGCGCTTGTTGTTGCTCATCATCCAGATGAAGATGTCTGGGATACTGTGCTGAGGCTGAGGGGGGGGTCAAAGAAGGTGTGGGGGAAACATCAGGAGAAGTTTGTGGGTCAGTAACTTGGAGGATGCTCTGATAAGCAATGATATGCACAAATTAGTTACAAAAACGGTTATGAAAAAAACCATTGAGGATGGCTGTATTTCTTAATAGTTATTTAGCAGAGGCTCCAGAGCGACAAATAAATACAGGTACATGTGCTCCATACACTTCAGAACAAGTCTGACCAACGATAGCACCAGCCAGAAAGCTAAACATAAACATGGAGAACAGTATGTTGTAACACTGAAACCCGCTGACCTCGTCAGCGAGGAAGCGCAGTCTCTGCAGGAAGCTCTGCACCAGCTTGAGCTTCTCTTTGAGCGCGTTCCTCTTCACCTGCGTGCGCAGCTGCCTGGCCTGCTGCCCCATGCTGTCCTGCAGGGGGCGACAGTGTGGCAGTGGCAATGGATTATGCACAGGATGTAGCAATCATTTGGTTGGATTTTCCACATATAATTAACATCAAAACATTATAACACTGTTTTTAAATTTGTCTTTGTAAATATTACTGATGATCATAACTAATTTGGTTTGCCTGTTAGTAATTATGGGATATTTATTTTGTATTTGCATTATTATCTTGTATATATTGTATATAAATATAGTTACTGTAAATGATAACTGTAGTAAATCCATGATTTAGGATCTATCTCTCTCCCACATGCACAAACAAACTCTTCCTCAACCTGACACCCCCAATTTCCTTGCTTTGCCACTATTAGATTAGCGTCCAGCGTACCATCTCTCTCATGCAGGATTTGAGCCTCTCTCGGTCCAGCCTAGTTCTGCCAGCTTGGTTCACATCCTTGTTAGCCAGGGCCAGGAAACGACTGGAAAAATAACAAGAAAGTCCCATTTAATATCTCTCGACTCTCTCATTCATCTGAGTCAGGAGATAGACACTACAGAGAGCTCACTACATCTCTAGGCAAAGAAAACAGATAAGAACTACAAACGAACACCAAATTACTTTTCTCCGACTTTAATTATCAGCTTGAATGAAAAATTCCTCCACATGCAGTGCAGGGCAACATGCGGCAGATAGTTATATTTGACCGTTGTTGGTAATGGTGGATTTGTAGTGCATGATTTGAACCAGCTGAAGGGTCCTCTTATAAGTATTCAACTGTGATTCAATATTAAATACAGCATGTATATGATCTGATATTGAATGGTAAAGAAGCCTAAAGAAGAAGGTAGAAGAAGGTACCTGCAGCCTGTGCCGAGTTCCTCCAGCACTCCTCGGAGTCTGCGCTCCGGGAAGGCCTGCTCCGTCTTGATGATCTCCTGGACGTCGTTCAGACCCTCCTCCTGTTGGAGCACAACATCAGCTTCAGCTCACAACCAGCCAGCTTACACTCGGATTCAGACGCTTCATGGACCCTGGGGGGATCGTTGCCGTTACAATTGCTCAGCTCAAGTTAATAGGAGAAAGAGAATATAATACATTTAAGTATGAAACATACAAAAAGCATGCAGAGGCAATACAAATATAGAAAATTTGGATCTGTTGAAAAAATGCATGTAAATAAATCAAGTGCTCCCGTCCTGTTAGTATAATTTGTTATGTATTCGTTTTTAGACACTCCTTGCAGCCTGTCATGCTATTGGTAATTCAATTGTAGCATTGACATGAGGAGGCCTTGAGTATATCATGTGAAAAAATGATATGATTCACTATATATGTAGAACTATAATGGAGCTCCAGTCTCTACCCAGAATCCTCTGAAAGGGGAACGGGCGAGGACTGACCAGCTTGTCGGCCATCTTGTCCATGATGTTAGAGTTGTACAGCCGCCTGCGCTGGTCCTGCCACCAGCTCTTTATGTAGATGCAGGGCTTCTTCTCAAAGTATGGCAGATGGAAGTAGTTCCTGTATAACCATCAGATAGGTTAAAAAAGCACACAGTGAAAGCAAAGTGTGAGGAAGCATAGCCCCAAAGCTATGCAAATGATGTACATTCATTAACAGATAGCTAAAGCTGAGCAGCCCTTGTCTACTTCCTTTGAAATATGGAAAAAATTATAATTGCTTCCTTTTTTCAGACCTCAAACTTATTTTATAAATGTTGTTAAAATAACTTTTTCTTGCACATTAAAATGTCATAGAGACCCCGTTCTTAAATGTTGACATTTCTACCAAGAAACGCACTAAGCAATAGCAATCTTTTTATAAAGCAATAGAAATATAAATTGCTCCCATGCGACCTTTGACCTGCGGTGTGTCCTCCGTCCACCCACCTGTCTGTGATGACGGGCTTCATGAGGGGGGTGGAGGAGACAGACAGCAGCTCTCCCTCCTCCTCAGCCTCGTCCTCGCTGGAGTTCTGGATGAGGTCCGACTCCTCCTCCTCACTCTCCCCATCTTTCTTCCTCTTCTTGGCTGACGACGGCTTGCTCACCCCGTCTATCTGGTTGCCGTAGTTACCTGTGGGAGTAGGTCGTTTTAAGCTCAGATGAGATGTGCTTTATTGATCCCAGAGGGGATTTAATTAATTGTTGTATTGTTGTGACAAGTCCAACAATATTAGCTAGAGTTGTACTATGAAACGGTATCCAACATTTGATCTATTTTATCACTAGATCAATAAATGAACAGGGACCTGACTTACCTATTGTGACCTCAAAGCTGATGGATTTGTCGCCAATTTTTCGATCAATCATGGTGGCCTCCAAAAATGAGCCAAACAGGAAGAATTCTTCTATTTTCCCAGTTGCGCTCTGAACAGGAGAGTATTGTGAATTTTTAAAAAGTGCTGAATCAGGTTCTACCATATCAATTCATAAATTGATTTTGTGTTTCATTCATTTAATCATATCATTTATGAAGTTTATTGATGTGTGGCTTTCGTTTTTGACATCATTCAATTACATACTGTCACTGTAGAACAAGTCTGATGCAGCATTTCATTACGTGGTTCATTTGAGGTATCGGAACCATTTTGTCGATTCTTAAAAGCAAGAATGTTATTTCAGTTTTTGCGTGGGACTCCACCAACCTGCTTCCTACGCCTGCATTCTGGCGCTCATTAATTGTGGTAAGTGTAGTGTGAATGTTTCTCTTTGTATCTTACTCCTATCCCCATCAAGGCACAATTTAGAACAGAAACTGGGGATGGAATTGGCCAACTGGTGTGAATGCAACCTCACCCAAACCCTGCAGCTCGTGAGAATGAGGACACAGAAGTCATGTCCGAGATCCTCGCACCGCACATAAGTTAGCTTGAAATTAGACATTCGCCAGAAATTCAAATTCAATTCAGCTTATATGTCAACATTAGACTGGTATTAACTTAATACACTCATAATTACAACTGTGAAAGGGATCAGACATTTGTGAAAACAGGAAATGCATGAAAAATGGCTATTAGTTTAGTGTGTTGCCCTGGTGTGTTGTGGTTTATGATACTGTGAGACAAATCTAATACTGGAGGAAAGAATTTAAGTAAGTATAGTTAAGCATAGTATATTAAGTATAGTTTTGTATTTTTGTAAGGAATATTGAATAAGAAAGGCAGCGTTCCATTTGAAATGCCTCCAGGGGAACAACTCTGTCCAAGCAGATGAGGGCTTTGGGAGCGGAGAAATTTGTGTAAAGTTCTGCTTGACTTTATATCTTGCATTAAGTGTTATATTTATATATACGTTGACTGAAATGAATCACTTTTTCCATGTGTTTCATGTTTTCACAACTTTCTCATACCTTCACAATTGATATGATGTGTTTACTCTATCAATACCAGGCTGATGCTGACATGTAAGATGAATTGAACCTTCCCATCCTTTCCTGGGTCACCACGACAGCCCATATCTTAGACTTTGACTAAAATAATCACGCGTTCCCGGGCATTTCCAACTTTCACAAATGTCTGATACCTTTCACAGTTGTAATTATGAGTGTATTTAGTCAATACATGTCTGAGGTTGACATATTAGTTGAATTCAAATGTTCACATGCTTTCTTGGATCACTGGCACAAGGCCAGACCTTAGATGTTGCCTGAAATAATCGCTTTTTTCATGCATTTCCTGTTTTCACACATTTGTGAGACCTTTCACAGTTGTAATTATTAAGTTAATACCAGTCTAATGTTGACATATAAGCTGAATTGAATTTGAATTTCTGGCGAATGTCTAATTTCAAGCTAACTTATCTGTGGTGATCCTCGCCTGCAGTAGCACTATGGATCATGTGAAGTTCCCACGGAGCAATTATAGCATGTCAATGTAACGGGTTACAGCAGTGTTAATGTAGGGCTGACTAGCTCAATAACAGGGGTCGAAGGTGACAAGAGCTCGAGGCCTTTTATTGATCTCAAGTAGTCCTGATGCTACGGCGTGTTCTGCTCTGCCACTTTGTCCCGTGATCACGGACATCGAAGGGATGGTGAGTGCAGATGTTGGACCAAGGGATGTGAACAGTTAACAGTAAAAACTAAAATCAATTTGGGCTGAGAGTTCTGGGAAGGAGGTGGGGATGTGTTATCCCCATGGTTACGATCCATGCCAACTTTGTGATACTTTTTTTTAAGCTAGTACCATTGTTGTGTTAGCATTGTAATGAGCGATGTTGTATATGAAACCCGCCACACACCGTGGCATTTTAGGCTACTATAAGTGTCCAAGAAGCGTAACACTCTCGGACGCGGCCACCAACATTCACCGTTGACCTGAGGTAAATCCATACATCCACACACGCCTTCGTCCCTCCGTCAGTGTTCAACCATATAATACACTACGATATAGGGCGGCCAGCTCACCTCTGAGATGTTGGAGACAGACTCCACCTGCACCTCCGTGGAGCTGACGATCTCAGTGGAGGTGGTGTCCAGGATCTCCACGGCAACCGACACCAAGAGGCGGGCTCTGAAGGAAACGCCCTCCCCCAGCCCTTCATTGAGGTCCTGGTGCTCGTCCATCAGGGTGTACTGGCGGGTGGAGCCGTACATGTTGACCCAGGCTGGGCCCATGGTGGGCAGGAAGCCTGGGGAGGATGGGGAGGCACCGTGGAGCCATGTGGTATTATTTAGAAGGAATATTAGCTTTTTGGTTAATGATTAACCTTTTTGTTTCATATCAGAAATAGCAAACATTACAGGTTTGTTTGAGTAGATGATGATGGATAATCTTTCACCCATGAATAATGATGTAGGTATTTATCTTGCATCCCTTGGGATATTGGCCTCCAGTATATCTGTTCTCGATGCAAATGATCGTGTCGATGGACTCATCCGGGCTCAAGCACTCATTAAAGTAAAAGGTAACTGACGATTCATCACCGCTGATTACGACATAATTCAGTAGGCTAATTAAGCCTCACTAATGGATTAACCTGAAAGCTAATCAATGCCAATAAGCTGCGCCACTTTCATCGGTGTTCATGTATTTCCTTTTACTACCTTTGTCGCCCTCATTACAGATCTTGCGGAGGTCAATGAAGTGGGTTCCTATGGCAACGTCGTTGACCTTATCCGAGTCTCGTATCTGGACCTTCATGCGTTTGCAAAGTGGCGGGAACATCTCGGTGAAGATAATCTGCTCATTCCAGATGGGCTCGTAGCTGCTCTTCTGGACTGTGGTCTTTCCCTGGAAAGAGGAAATCAGCATGGCTGGACTCTTTCTGGTGGAATTGTGTATTTGGTCTGTTTGCTCTGAGAAAACCACGCCTGCTCATTACTTGGTGAACCTTGAATTGAATAAACCCTGTCTAGCTGCATATTGTCTCGTCCGTCTTATTCAAGAAATTTCAAAATGCATGACATCAATCATAGCACTACAATTGTAGCCTGTCTAAAACGTACACTTCTTTATTTCACACTACACCTCACAAATTAAATTACAAATGAAGCAACACATTTTAAATATATACCACCATATAGGTTGCATAGGGTTCATTTTTCAGACGAGGTTCAAAAAGAGGACGGACTGTGATGGCCCAAACCTTCTGGCCGGCAAACTGCACTTGAACGTAGGGGTCCACCAGGTCTCGGCTCTCCCCGATGAAAGCCTTCTTGACGTTCGCCATGATGGTGGTGTTCATCTTGGGCAGGCCCTCGGCCCGGTAGATCTTCACGTAGAACCTGGCCCACTGTCTCTCCACCGGGACCCCGTCTGGTAGCAGAAGGTTCCTGCGTGGGGAACACATCCACATAGAGAGGGGGCGTGTAGCTACAGCCCAACAGCAGCTCAACTGGGCTAACCCTGTTGGTAGTTAAGATAGTGCCCAGGGGCAAGATAGTGTGGTGACTAGGCTGCTACTGTAATGGCATGCATATTCATCTGCATATGCATGCCGTTACAATAACTCTGCAAAATTCTGAATATGCATAGAACTCTTTTCTCCAACCGGGGAGGTGAGATGAGGTGGGATTTACCCCTCTACGTCGTCCTCATCTGTCTCATTAGCCTTGTGTGGGGTCTTGATGTTGTCCCCCTTCCCAACCACGGCGATGTCACACTTAATGTATCCTTTGCACCCTGCTGTGATGTCGTCCGGATCAGACATCATGGCCCACTTGTGGTAGAACTGGTGCTCTGGGATGGGTGGCATGGAATGATCAAGGTAAGCGACAGGCCAACCAGCCATGCTTAATAATGTTGACTAGTAAATAAAATAAGTCAAGGACATTTCTTTACAGCAGCTTGGAGGGGAATCAAATCTATGTCCTCAATCACTCAAAAGGACAGTGACAGGAAACCTCTTAAAATTGAGGGAATAAATGATGACGATCTTCCAAATACCTTTAACGACTTCTATTTGTGCTTTGAAAAATATGACGTTTCTGAAAATGTCTCTCTTCTCAGAGAGTCTCTCTCATCTGACTGTGATATTGTTATCAGTCAGGAAGGTGTTAGAGATCTTTTAAAACGTGTTAGCATCAGGAAGGCCCCTGGTCCAGATCACATTTGTGGTGCTGACCAGCTCAGCGCTGTCCTCCACCAGATCTTCCAGATGTCACTTGATTGTAACCAAATCCCTGCTATCTGGGGATCTTCTACTGTGATACCTGTTCCAAAGGACACCAATCCTAGGCAACTCAATGATTTTAGACCAGTCGCGCTGACATCATAAATAATGAAAAACTTTGAGAAAATTGTTAAAAATCATCTTCAACTGTGGATGGATAATTTGATCCACGACAATCTGCTTACCGGGCAGGGAGAGGTGGTGAGGACGCCAAGCTTTTAATACTTAATAACCTATTTAAACTTAGAAAAGCCTTTTCATCTGCATTTAATACGATGCAGCCGCATCTTTTAATAGAAAGATTGTTATGTGATTTTAATTTGCCTCTTCAGCTTGTGTTGTGGATCTTGAACTTCTTGACTGACAGAGAACAGAGGGTTTCTGTAGATGGTCGTTCCTCAGACTCTGTGGCTACGTCCACAGGCTCCACAAGGCTGCGTGCTTTGGCCCTTACTCTTTATCATGTATACTGACGGCTGCAGGAACACTCAGGACGGCAGGTTATTGGTCACATTTTCTGACGACAAGGTTCAGAATCAGGACATGCTCTCACTGATTTTATTTCCTGGTGTGACAATAACTTCTTGGATTTTAATGTTTCTAAAACCAAGGAACTGATTATTGATTGTAGACGTTACAGAGACGCAGCCAGAGTGCATCATACATAATGAAAGTGTGGAAGTGGTTACATCATACAAATATTTGGGTACTATTTTTGATGACCACCTTAGATTTGATGTGAACACTGAGGCTATTGTGAAGCGGAGCAACAGAGAATTCACCTTCTCCGCAAACCTAATTCTTTTTCTGTCAGTCCTGTCATCCTATGTCGTTTTTATCAATCTTTCATTGAGAGTCTCCTGAGTTTTTCCTTTATTTGCTGGTTTCACAGCCTCACAGTAAGAGATAGAAACAGCCTGAACAGCATTGTTCAAATCTGGATCACTGGAGTAAAACAAAGAGACCTGAATTCTTTTTGCAATCAACAAATTCTCCAGAAAGCAGCAAGTATTTTGGCCTCTTCTGGACATGTCCTTGCAAGTGAATTTTCTCTGTTGCCATCTGGGCGTCGTTATGTTTTACCTGTTTGTAAAACTAACCGCCACTCCAAATCGTTCATTCCCTCTGCCACTTGACTATTAAATTCCCTAGGCTTAACATTGTAACTTTTGTTTATGAGATCCATTGTGTCTTAAGCTTATTATTAGTCAATATTACAGATTTTTATTTTATCCTTTATGCAAT
>OMKX01083101.1:4670-17591 GCA_900302425.1 Brosme brosme
CCCCTCCGGTTGTCCCGCTCCTGCTCGTTCAGGATGGAGGGTGGCGGCTGGCACTCTGGCTCGGACGCCAGTTCGATGGACTCGGCCAGAAGGCCGTTGGGCCGGGGGTGGTCGCACACCACGCACTTACGCGCCTTGGGCCAGTTCTCGTAAGTACAGGCGGTACAGGTCCAGTGCTGTGCCCGGGTGTTGAGCCGGTTGCGGTCGTTATACTCCTCGCAGGGGTCGGTGGGTGTGGTGGGGGGCGCAGAGCGGTACCCGGAGCCCGAGGTCTGGGGCAGCTCTGTGGGGCTGCGGGGCTGTCCCGCGCGATGCCCCTTATGCTGCTGGCCCTGCTGCCTCTGGCAAAGGCACTGGGTGCAGCGGATGGCGCGCGGCCAGTTCAAATAGGTGCACATGTGACAGGACCACTTGCTTGGGGGCGTCTCGGGGACGTCGGCGATGCGCACACGGGGGCGGGCGCTGGAGTCTGGGCAGATGAGGAGGCTGGAATCCCCTCCCTGCGGCGGGCTGTTGCTGTGGCTCGCGGGGTCCCACTGATGCCGACTGGCATCCAGAGCAGGGCTGATCTTGAAGGGCTCCTCCGTGATGATGGGCCCCACGCTGGGCCTCTGAGCGCGGCACATGGTGCACTTGATTGCAGAGGGCCAGTTCTCGTATGTGCAGTAGTCGCAGGCCCACTTGGTGCCGACCTCTGTCATCGTCGGGCGGCCGCTGCAGGAGGCTTGCTGCCGCTCAGAGGGGTTCTCAGCGCGGCTGGTGCACTCTGCGGGAGATCACACAGGCAAGCGGGACGCTAAGAACCCAGGGAAGGAGGCATAGCTTGGTTTAGTCTGCAGAGGTGGTGCACTTGAAAAGCAGGACGGATATATATTTGTGACTTAAAAGTTTAAATTAATTTTGCATTTCAGTTTTTGGTTTGTAGCACACATTTTTTGAGAGCTCTGCAAGGCATTGTATATACAATGGTTTTTAAATAAAATTTCCTGGAGTGTAAAATATTTATTTTGACAGATCCTTGATAAAAACGTCTGAGATCAGACGTTTTTTATCTTAAAGATGTTATCTTAAAAAGCTTATCTTATCGTAAAGATAAGATAGTGTATACTGAAAGTGCTTTAATTGATCCCATATGGGAAATAGAGATGCTAGTTAACCAAAAAACGATGCAGCATGCTGCTTGGATCACACAGGTGCATCTATTCACAAAGGGCAGTATTTTACTATATTCGCACCCGTAAACAGTTTGAGCAGCACATCACCTGTGTTGCTTAACATCTGGGGTAACCTCTACCAAATAATGTCTGGCAACTCCAGCAGGGAAATCGCTCATATGAAAAAAGAAAATGCTACAGTTCTTGACCCAGCACTAATTTGTGGCACAGTAAATCAAATCGAGGGAGGGAAGCGTTTTTTATCAGGTACCAGAATAATCTGGTCTAGTACGCAACGGAATTGTAGCATGCATTATAAATGTGATGCTACATGTTAACACAATAAAATAAGTTAATGTTAAAAAAAAAGAAATATTTTTTAAATGTGTCATTATTCAAACGTTATTCTAGATGTGATGAAGTATGCAGCGACATTTATGTAGCTTAAACAGTTTTTATTTTAAATGGTGCATATATAGCCTAAACTTTGTTAAGTATGCACTTACTGCAATGGGCGTGACTAATGGACGGGTAGACTTGTAAACAACTTTTAAAAAAATGCATAGCATAGAATATCTCGGCTGTTGAAGACGAATCTGTAGTTTCTATAAGCCTTTACTGTTACAAGAAGTGTGAAATTCGACAGTCAAGTGAAAGACACGATTCACAGTCGCACGTCGTGCTAGTAAATTGTTACAAAGACTTACCCAGTGCATATTATCTGCATCCTGGTGCTGTATTTAAAGATAGGGTAGTTAATTCACTACTTTCAGTTGTTTTGCTTTACGGAACACGTCGTCCAACCCTCCAGCTTGTTTCAAACTACAGTATTTAGCAATTGTTTTTATCGTGAACACCATGTGAACTGAATAGGATTGCCTAAACACATCGTACTACAGTGCAGCGAGTTGAGAGGTTGACTCGGACTCCTGCTAAAATACATGAATTAAAAAAGAGCACAACACATTGTGAAGTGGTTCAGCCGGTGCCTGTTCAGCCAAACAAACTAAGTTAGCTAACATTAGCATCGGCTGACATTACAACTAGCCTTCTCCAATTCGCCTGTCTAACTGCAAAGTGAGCTAGGGTGCTTACACACGTAACGTGAATCATTATAGCTAGAAGGAAAGTCACTTCAAATTGGAAGTGTACACGTAGCAGCTAGCCGTGACCTTACCTCTGCTTCCCCGTGTTTACACCCCGCCGTGTTTTCAACCACAACAACAGCAGCTCCGCGTCTCCAGCTTCCCCAGTAGAAACCCAGTCCCGAAGTCAAGCCTCTGCTATTTGGTAGAGAGCTGCATATCTACTGCTTACGGGGCTCCGTGTGGATAGGAGTGCACACATCCACACAGAATATCAACCCCCCCTAGCCCTACGTCGATCGTTTGGGAGGTTTTAAATCATTTTAATCCACATTATTGTACGGCGATCCAATATCCTTTAATGGCGGCACAGGGACTCCGAGAGGAAGGCCAGGGTTGCACTATACACTACGGAGTAAAAACCCTCATCCCTGTTACAGTCAGAGACAGGATTTACCACCTGAATCTGCCAGCCAAGCTCATTGGCTACTTTTTCTGTATCCACTTACAAGGACCTATCAGAAACTACCTTCCTCGCCCCCCATAATTAAAAAATGTTTTATTATAAATATAAAAACATCACAATGCTTTGATGAATATAATGTAAATTCTAACTTGAAGATCTGTGCTATTCTCAGCATTTAGCCTTTTTTGCATTTTCCCCCCAACTATCCCCCGAGGAATCTCACAGCGATAGGATGATGTCATCGTAAAAATACTGCAGCAGCAGTCTGCAGCAATACATGACAGCTTGAGCGGTCGTTGGAGATGTTGGATAAATAACGTCATAAGTTGTACCTAATGTAACAAATAGTATATCATATATTAATCAAAACACATTTTAACCACACTTTGAATGAAATGCATTTATATATGAATATACTATTTGTGGGTACTATATCCATACAAGGCTTTACTCTCACGCAATGTGTTCAGCTCTATTTTCTTTCTTTGCATTGTATGCTCTCCATAAATGCCATACAAATGAACGCTGGTTCTTCAAAGAACATATCATGCAATCTGCATTATTTTTAATTGCATGTACACATCTCCCCCAACCTATTAAACATATGTAAAATAAAAAGGAAAACACGGGGAGCGTATCACATAAGCATGTCTCATTTAATTAACTCGAATTTAGGACCATGTATGTGTGGGAGGAAAAACTTGTGCAGCTAAAACATTACTCTTATACCCTTTTACACGTTACATACAGACGACAGACTCACAAGATAATGGGCTTGTGAGAGGACTGCGAGTCAGGCAAAATCTGAAGGTGCAATGTCCTCCTTTAGAAAGGGGGCACAATTACCTCCTTTCTCCAGCTCCAGCGAGCAAGGTTATTTGCCATTTATAAGCTAAACGAATTTCAAAAACTAAATTCCAAATCCATACACCTGCCACCCTGTAATCCAACTGTCCGAGATAAGTACAGTACGTGCTGTTCGGCAGCCCCATTTCCTTTACATTCATATTATATTTATATATATTATCCAGTGCTCAGAAGGAACCCTCGTTATGTGAGTCACTGGTGTACCCCTCACTCATTCATATGTGATAGTGTTTACCTCTGAATCGCCATGTCAACACTTTCCCTCAAACCAATCTGTCCTAACGCATTGAGAGTTAGGAAATAGCAAAAAGCGTGATACACAATCAGGGCCATGAAGCTAAAGCAACATCTTAACAAGTAAAGCTCGTCCCTATGCCGTTCCACTTTTTCTATTTCCTAAGCAAACAAAATGCAACTTGCTTGTGAATATGGAATTTCAGCCACAATGTAAAAGCATACGTCCAAAAGTCTTATCACGGTGAACCTTGTTCATGCGGCCAAGATGTCTTAAACTCAGGACCTATAACCATTGTGTTTGTTTCTTATTGTGTTTTTAATCTTAAACTGCCTTTTCAAACTATTTCTTTCCGGTAGTTAATTCCGTAAAATGTAATAATCACCATATCATTCTAGGTTTACCTGGGAGGCTCCCTACATTTATGAATCATGAATGCTCCCTCTATCTGTACATTATATAAATATACAATTCCAGTTTCAAATAAGTAGCAAGCAAGACATTTGTAAAGCTGTGGTACATGTAAATTATAGGTCCATCTTAAAGCCTTTGACGATTTGGTTAGAGTGAAACATAACAGAAAAAAAATAAAAATCACATATAAGGGTGTGCAGTGTTTCAATATCAGTTGTAGAGATGAGGCGACACATTACACTAATGCGGTGTAAATGTATAGCAATTAAGAAAAAAAAATACATTTTGAGAACAGCATAGATTAAAAAGTCATTGCAAATGCATTCTGTGTCCAGTAACGGATGTGTGACACAATCCTGAGTGGAAGGCACTGTAAACCAATCTAAAGCCACGGTGTTTTTGTCAACGTCTACATACATAACATCTGAATGGTCAGGTTTGAAATGCATGAGGTCTGATGTGGACTCTGTAGAAAGACAGAAAGGGATCTGCCTTGGTAACCGGGGTTACAGTACACACAGTACAAGGGGCGGTTGGCCTTCCGTAATGAATTTAATAGACACCAAGTCCACAGACACAGCTTGTGTAATGTTAATAGTAGTTTACGGGGGTATGAGCAGTGTGAGGGGAGTGTGCGAGAGAGGAGTTTTATGGAAAGAAAAAACAGGCAGGTGCAAAGTTTGTGTTGTTGGGCGTGCTCTGTGTTGCAGCTTTAGTGGAAGAGCCATTAGCATCTGGTTGGTAAAGCTACAGTACGTTTGTTTGCCATGTGAACCCAAACCAATGTACAAAAAAAATTAGAAGAGTACTACTCAAGTGGCACATATTTCCTCATTGTTAAAGCACAATATTAAAAATAAATCGCATTAAATCTGACTAGCTAAGTGCAGCGAAGCGCATTCGATGTCAGTGTTCATCTGAAAAGGAGTCACTGATATCGTTGTTGATAAAGCGAGTTTCACGAACTTGTTACTCTGACAAAAATACATCAGCACCTAGTATAGAAGTGGAAGGATGAATGTGATTGAAATCTATTTTACTTCATCTTAATAGGCATCTAGACTATTTATTATAGACATACTGTGCTTGTATGAAAAAAAAAGACTAATGGACATCCAAAATCAAAATGATCTAACTGTGCAATTTAAAGAAGTAATTGTTAACATACAACTTTCTTTAAAATAAAATAAAAACATGTGCCTACTTCATAAGAAAAAGAAAAGTTTGAAGGCCGCTGAATATTTTCCCTTTGCTTTTCTTAAATAAATTGAAGGCAAAAATAGTGCAAGAGGTAATGGTATCGTTGGGTGCTCAGAGATGCGCTTATAGCATGATCCAGTGAAAGTGAAGTAGCATGATCCAGTGAGAGTGAACTAAAGTCTGTGTCGTACCAAGAGGGCTCGCCTATCAGTCGGCCACCGCTGACACTGAAACAACACACATCCACTACGGAGTGACCAGATGTAAAAAGAAGAACACATTTCTCCAGTTACTCCCATTAAGCCTGCAAAGCCGGGGTTAGTTTTCCCCTAAAAATGGAGATCAAACTAAAGACGAATAAGAAACGCATACAGTGGAAACATCCCCCTGTGTGTGCCTTTTCTCTTTCGGGCCTGCCACTTCCTCCCTCGTAAAGGAAGTGTCTTGTCTTTGATTGGGTTATTGATTTATCATACCAAGCTGTTTGGTGTCCCTTTGGCACACAGCGGCGTGCGGTCTACGAGGTCTGTGAGCCACGCACGTCTCCGTCAGGACTGAGCGCTGCCGGGCGCCCCTGTGCCAACATGCTGGCGGAGAGCGTCGGCAAAAGCGGGGCTTCGCTTACCAAGTTCTCGTACTCGCTACTGTCTTCGTCCTCATCGTCGTCTTCATCCTCCTCGTCCTCCTGCCCTGCAGCTTGTCTGTCCAGGGAGTCGGAGCTCGAGCCGTCGCCGTTACCCAGGTACGGTGTGGCGGAGGGCGGGGCGGGACTCGAGCCGGCCCCGAGGCCTAGCCCGAGACCCAGGCCCAGTACCAGCGAGGCGGGGCTGGGGTGGCCCGGGGAACCCACCGCCTGGGGCCGGGGCAGTAGGGCTGCGCTGGTGGGGGAGGAGGAGGTGGAGAGCAGAGCGTCGTCGTGGGACATGAGGTCCGCATAAGAAGGGGGGTTGGGTGAGATGACGGGCCGCTCGGGGGCCGTGGGGGTTTGGAAGGCTATCCTGGATGTGAGGGAAGCCCTGGACTGTTCCGTGTTCTCCTCTGGGGTGGACTGATGAGCCTCTGCATGCTGAGCCTCCCAGAGCTCTGAGGAACACAGCGAGTAGACACAAGAGCACATTGACGTGTGTTGCTCGATACAAAAACAATGAGAGACTCTTGTTGAAGTCTCAAAAATGCATCACGAGGAAATACTGCATCATTCGCTAGACTGAACATTCATTGGAATGTTCTTGCAAAAAGTGAGAGGGTATAAAAGGCAATCCCTTTAAAAAAAGAAAAAGAAATATTTTCTCATGTTTTTCATCTTTTAGATGCAGGGATAGCATGGCAAATGTCGACAACTTGATTAACTCATCCGTCACGGCTTTTATTAAATGGCAATCGTTTACGTACTTTTCTCCTCCTCCGCCGTCTTCTGTTTCCTGAGAGCAATTTGTTGTTTGATTTCGTTCACATCTTCTTGAATCTTCTCTTTAATGCGCTCGCTCTGTTCCACGTCTCCACACACCGCCTGACGGACAACAGGAAGCACAACGCAAGTTACCATATCTTCCTACCTCATGGCCTGCTCTCGTTTTGAATGTAAAGTAAAAGTTAGGGATTATGGGTCTTACCTGAAGTTTATCTTGTAGTGCGTTGTAGACTTGGAAAATCGTTCGAATATCCTTCATGACACCATCCTTGTCAAAGAACTCGGCGCTGCAGAGAACTCCCACCATCAATATTCCCGTATGGAAATGTGATATGCTTGTGTGTAATTCAGGACACTATCTGGTCAAAGCTCGTACATTGAAACTATGCTTTCTAAATCACAAATCTGTCACAACAAGAGTTGGTTTTAGATAAGTTGTAGGACGAAGATACATATTCTAGTGATCACATAAAAAACACACATATATATAAATATAATTGAGATTAATCTAGGAATGATCTGGGTGAATATTATTTTCCATTCATTTTCATCTGAATGATTGACCATCTGGTATAAAAACATACACACACACACACACTATAATATGAACTCTCAGGGACGGGATTGCAAATGTACCCATTCTCTTTGATGACTGTGGCGTAGTTGAGCGAGGTGTTGGGCACTGAGGAGACTTTGTATTCCTGCTGGCTGGTGTTGCCGAGGTTCGGTATTGTTAGGGTGATCCTCTGGTTGTACCTGCTAGGTAAAGGTGACCGGTTAACACAGAAAGACTACTAGTATATTAGGATATTAAACCCAGATTAAGAAGAGAAATGGCCTTGCTTAATAACAAAGAGATGCCATAGTTAAGTATGGATACTTTCTGAGAATAGACTACTTTCCAAGTAGAAAAGTTTTAACGCTGCAGAAAAGGGCGAAATAGAAAGCAAGTGACTGACTTTTGAAATCGTCATCTTTGACTTGTAATTATTTCTTAATTAATGAGCAGGTCACAAACATGGTCAGTAAGTAAGCAACGATTGTGCACGTCTTAATAGTGTTGAAAGTGTCTACACTGTGGGGTCATGCATTTATTATTACCTGCGGTTGGGCCTAAAGAGCACGTACTCCAGAGCGTGTGTGGAGCTGTTGGCTGTAGAGATGAAGCTAAAGAGAAGGAAGACTAGGTCTGGGACGCCCAGCAGCTGGGTCAACTGTTTGTGGATGATCTGTTCCCTGAACGACATCTGCTGCTGCGTGTTCCTTCGGAACCGGTACCAACCAATGACATTCTGACAAAAGGAGGGAGGAGGTTGCCGTTTTTATTATCTTATAGCACTTAAGCTCGTCACTTGAACAATGTTAAAAATTGTGAATTGCAAAATACGGGACAAAACAACATAAACTTGTGCAGACTGTAATATAAGATAAACAGAATTAAGATTCATTGGCGCTTTAACATAGGAAAAACACTTACTTTCTGTCTGTCTTTAAGTATTTGCTTAAGACTTTCTTCGTCAACTTTGCCCGCATAGTCATAAAAGCTGTAGAATCAAACAAATATGTGTCAAGAGGCTAGCTCTAGAATATGAATACCCTTGCTATTCACACTGTAGACAACCATGTAGCATAGGGCCATCTACTGTCCATCTTTGATAGCTCGTTTGTCGATCATCTGTTTGTGTACTACAACCTGCTGGTTGCACCAAACATTGAACTAGGAGTTTTTAGTAAAAAATGTAAGTTTTGATTACTCGACACAATGACTGGTAGTTGTTCAGTAAAAAAATTTGATCTTACCTAAATAACTGCGCACAAGGGTCATGGTTATGAATTTCTGTGTAGAAAAAAAGCATTATTAATTAATTATGAGCTACATTCTATGTAGAATTCCCATTCCAATTGTGCATATACTGAATCATTTACTTTACACATCTACCCACCAAAATCAAATTAAGCAAACATAAATTTTTATATGAGCGCTTCACTTACCAACTACTTGAAGCAATTCTGCACTGCTGATCTGGGTGTCACTAATGCTGACTGTCTCCTCTTGCCTCACTTCTCCTAGCAGGAAGCCCTCCTTAAAAAACACATTGACCTTACTTAATGCAGACGAGCGTCACATGAAGATATGTTGCACATGAATCAAGAGAAACCTAGCACCAGATAATCCAGTCGTTGTATAAGAAACAAACAAAAAAACAAACAAACAGGGACGTAAAGTAGAAGATACGGATGTCAGCAGAACAGTCGCCTTAATAAAGGGCATTGGTATTTGAGGAATGTATTTAAGCACCTGTTTAAAGCTGACCTGGCAGGCTGAAGATAGCTTCAAGTTGGTTTAATAATTAATATTAACACTCAAACATTGTAATTCAAAATGTCCATCGATTCAGACGCAACTTACTATTAAAGATCAACATCTTAGAGCCTGTTATATTGGCCACTTGGGGTTAGTTTAAAAGCTATAGGCTGCTTATTGTGACAGTTTGTAACTTTGTTTAGCTGTCAGATTAACCAAAGCAAACATGACATGGACAAGGGTTATACAAGTCAACAAACAATAGCAAGCAAATTCCTACACTGATGTTCGACACATGAAACACTGAGGAACAGAAGTATAAATGTGTTGCATTTTGTAATCCGAGGTGCCAGTGACACACGGAAGTGACTTCCGAGCTCCACTAGCTTGCTAGGTCGTAGCTAAAGGCTAGTCTCCAATACCCAACCATGGCCTCTAAAAAAAGGTATGGATGTATATAACATGCACGTTGTTACTCTGCATGCTACTTTTGGAAGTGTTAACCCCTTGTGATGTGAAACACAACATGTATATTGTATCTGGATTGTTTCAGTTTTTTAGTCAACGTAGCCAACGCCAGCTAGCCAGCAACAGGATGATGATGACACTGGAAAACAACACAGCCTAGCGATGTTAGAGTAACCATCCAACCCAGGACCGAGCTTCATTCACAAAAGCAAGATTGCGGCCGAGCACGTTAACATATATATCCAATACTTACATGGTCAGAATTACTGTTAGCGCTGTGGTAACACACAGAACTAAAAGTATAACCCGAAATGGAAGCCGCCATGATGGAAACATCCACCACGACCATCGGCCATACGTCACTCAACTAGCTTGACTAAGGCCCCGCCCCCAAAAGGGGAAAAAGATGCACTTCCTGCATTCTTAAAAAACAATCTTCTCCCGGGTTGCAAACTGTGATTTGCTATTATTTCCTTTTAGTGATTAAAAGAAGGGCCGCGTAGCTTCAGAATAAGGAAGGTAGACGGTGGGACTAGGATTTGATCACTTTCACTTTTTCCAGTTTTGATCATCAACGGCCCCGGCCCCAATTGACAAGACTGTTCCTGTGGTTGTTTAATATGTCTGGTAGTGTTGTATTTAGCAAGAATAGGCAGAGGGAATGGTTTTGTAATAAAATGTATTCAATTATCTAAATCGTCATTCCATTCCAGTGTCTTGTTTTCTATTATATTATATTCATGAATTTAAAAAACATGATTCAACTGGTAAAAAATGATAGTTCACCCATACAACTAATTATACTATATTATTAAGTTAAATTGCCTCATAATAACATTCAAATATTAATGTGTTTGTTGTATGATTACCCTAGCTGACTTTGCTGACTTCTGGTTTCACTTTTGGTCAAAAGTATTTGAGGTTTTCATTGGAGCCATCATGTTTGTTCTCACAAAGTGAGAAAATTGAAACTACAAAGTGAGTAGAAAACAAAACTACCCACACTCACCCCGAGAATTTCCTAGGGGAAATGGGGTAACAAGTGAAAACCTAGTTTAATGTACCAGCAACATGCACATTTACTGTTTCGCAAACACACAACAATGTCAACAATTTAAATACATAAAACCTAGACCAATCACGCCTTAAAGCAAAAATATATATTTAAAAACGGAGAGAATGAAAACAGTAGGTAGTAGTCCTAATTGACATTAGAGGGAATTTTTGGGAAATCAATTTATTTATATTTTTCATATCATTATTATTATTATGCTGTATATTGTATCGTTATTTATTTTATTTTATCCACACTCGTCAGATGGTGGCAGTAAGCTACCTACCACACTTATTTTGCCAGCTGACGATAAACACCGAAGAAGAATTGTCTCCTTGTTTACAATCCTGATCACATATAGCTAAGTGAATCAGTAGACATTAAGTTGACATTAAACCCGTGTTGTGTCGGTGTTTCCCGTCGGACCATCATGCGTCTACAGGGTGCATCGTCGTTAGATCGCTGGCACGTTTAGGCTGCTCGGATTGATGTGCGCTGCAGAGGAGCACCAACGGACTGAATTAACTGCTGTAGCTATGCATTGACCAGCATATCAGCCTATGAGCCACTGCTTTAGATGTCGTTTTTCATTTAACTGAACTGTGAGCGGAAAGCACCCACTTGGCTTGAAATTGTTATTTTCGTTACTTTTCGTTCACGTCTGACCTGCCTCCAACTGTTCCTTTGAGTTACGGAGATGAATAAAGCATGTTCATATTTAAAATATATTGGTGTCTGACCGTTTACCTTTTAGAGGTCCAGGACCTGCTGTTTCACTCACTTCTACACTCTTACAATATTTCCTAGAGATTTAAAGTATGTATATGAGGCTAAGAGTATGCCTACCATACACGTACATGTCTGGGTATGAAATCTCTGAACCCTCTGTGATCGCTTTCCCAGCTCGAAGAAGGTAGACTCGAGGAGGGGCATGAGGGAAGATTATTTTTTGTACTTTTTTTTCTCTTCTCCTGGCAACGTGCTAGCGACTACGATGGCCATGGATGAAATATAATCTCCTTGCATCACTTTCCTACAATCCATACATTAATCGGTTCTTGAAACCTATAACGCCACTGTCAAAGCTCTGCAGACCATATACCGTTTGCCGCCGTGCATTTAAAGCGCTGTGACCCGCGACCATTCATTTGCATAAAGTACCCGACTGTTCAGACCCATCATCGCTCCAGCATGGCCGACGAATCAGAGTGTACACATGGAAGTCCGAACAGCACGAAACAAGAGGGAATCAGAGGCGGAGAAGACGATTTCGTACCTTCAAAGCTTGGAACAAAGCAGTAGTATGTAATAGATAATATCATAACATCAGATATGGGTTCACGTTATAGGGTTTCGTATTCAGGCACTGAAATGGCTACTTGCAAATGTGACACTGTTAGCACTATTACTCATGTGTCAATTAGCATATCAATTTGTAAGCTTTTGTATCTATTCTTTCGCACCAAATAACAGTAATGCTATCATGCGACTATTTGCCATCGATCTGTACCGCTGCGGCCTGTCTAGCTGCAGCCTGTAGGACATGGACATCCACATCCAACTGCTATCACGTGACGCTATATATTATTATATTATGTGTAATACTATATATTTTTTCATGTCAATTTAAGCATGAAAGCATAAAAACTAAACATTACAAACATAAACTGGCGTTTCTTTAAAGTGATAACAGAAGATTGTGCGGCGTACATGGGTTTGGTAACCAAAATTCACTAGTGATATAAAAGTTCTATAGCTAAAGAAACAAAGAATTGTACACCATTGAAAGGGGGTGAGATGACATCTACGCAACATAAGCTTTCAGAAAATATATGCTTTGTGTAGTTTATTACGTCTAGGCGGCATACAGTGGAGTGATAGCAGTTGGATGTGGATGTCCTTGTACAGGCTGCAGCCAGACCCTACTCGGTGGCTGTGAGGTAACAAACTCCTCCCACGCCCACAGAGGTCCGGCCCGCTGCTGATAAGTTTTCATCAACTGGCTCCTAAAACATCACGGTCACAGTGGAGCTGTTTAGTCCGCAAAAGCTTGTTATCTGCCGTGACGCCAGCAGCAACGTGAGCTCTTTCCTTAAACCTCTGTCTTGTTTCTGTTTCTGTTTGTCTTAATGTCTGAATGCATGTGAACATCGTTTTCTATACGTGTGTGTGTGTGTGTGTGTGTGTGTGTGTGTGTGTGTGTGTGTGTGTGTGTTGTGGCATCCCGCCCCTTAAACCTCGGCCCGGGCGGGTCCGAGGTGC
>OMKX01083140.1:14698-26538 GCA_900302425.1 Brosme brosme
GTATTCATTGGATCATTCTAGAAGTAGGCCCTATACAATTTGTATATTATTTGTGTCTATGCCCTCAGGATGAGCATAGAGGCAGTACATATTTGTATTTAACTGGATTAAATGACGATATCTTTAGTAGCCCGAGGTACGTTGTTGGGCCAGTATACAAATCTGTTTCCATGTCCTAAGTCTTCAGTCATAACCCGAGTCTTTGATGGACAATGTCATTACGAAAACGTTTCAAAAGTTGCACTTGCTAACTTGTGTTTACCGTGTTTATCGGCCAATAGAGACTAGCCACGAATTGGGTGTGCTGAACTGGACATGTAACGCTCCCATTGGAGGATCGCCCTGACGAAATGCTCTCCCATTGGTCCAATGTTGTGCGTGGTGAGCAGTAATTGGTCGAGCAGGGCGAACCTCTGCCTCCAGGTAGGCAAATATGAAGTGTGATAAAGGAGACCGTGGATAAGTTTGTGCCACTCATTTAAGTAGGCACACAGAAGGTTTGTTAATATATATCTATCAGGCAACAATCCGAACAAACTGAGTTTAAGCTGCAGCCGGAATGGGACGGTTTTGGATAGCGGGGTTGATCTGTGCTCTTCTTGCGTTCAGTAAGTATATTGATGACTTATTTATTTATTTAGGTCTATTTCCAGCAACATCCTAGTGATAATTGGCCGGTGGGGATGCTGTCAGAGATGAGACTGTTTTATATTATTATCAAACAGGAAAAGTAACTGTTACATCTGCAACTGGCCATCATTTAGACCGATGGCAGTTGCCTATTTATGTATACATATGTATGTATTTTTGTTTTATAAAAGTTGACCATTGTAACGTGTAACACATAATGAGGGTACATTAAGGAGATAAACAGAGAGCGTTTTTCTAATATTGCAATATCCATGGAATGTTCTGCATCTTATTGTGCATTTAGGGACTGTGTAGTGTGTCATTAAGGCCTGAGTTATAAGTGTCTTTTATTACATAAATCATAATATCTCTACTGTTTCTATATCTACTGTTCAAAAAATGACTGTAATTTCTTTGCCCTGTCAACAGATACAAACAGAGGAAGAGAGAGAGTGCTGCTGTGTGAACATTGATGAGTTGTCTGACCTGTGTATTCTTCTCCCCAGCATCCGTCAGGGCTGAGGATGATCTGGATATCGATGGAGCTGTGGAGGAGGACCTGGGCAAGAGCAGAGACGCGTCGAGGACAGACGATGAGGTGGTCCACAGGTTTGTGCTTCCTTCCATGGAAACTTACTGAACACTACACACACTGAATGGGATGCATGTGACCCAGAGAGAGAGAGCAGGATACAGAGAGAGAGAGACAAGAGAGAGATAGGGAGAGACTAGAGAGAGAGAGAGAGAGAGACTAGAGAGAGAGAATGACATGAAACCACCATCATTCCATTGATGGAAGCTATCTTTCACAATGGGTTTGTTTAAATACTTGTTGAAGTGCTTTGCGATTGTTTGTAGATAAGGCCTGACCTTGACAAAGTTATCTCCATTTAAGTATAAGTGTATTGTAAATCCCACACTGAGATCTATAACCGTTGATTGCTCAAGATGCAGGAATAATCAGTTGGTGAGGGTTCCGTTATCAAAAACAATTACCAATACAAATAATTTATATTAGATTAGCTAGTCAGTAATTTGGTGGGATAAACTCACTTGTGACTAACTTGTTGATCAAAGGTTTACAGTCAAGTGCTTGCAAAAAGATTTAGATTTACTTTTGCATAATAATAAAAAATGTTTAATTGTATTTTTTTAATGAAAGGGAGGAGGAAGCGATCCAGCTGGACGGGCTGAATGCTGCGCAGATCAAAGAGATCCGTGAGAAGTCGGAGAAGCATGCTTTTCAGGCGGAGGTGAACCGGATGATGAAGCTGATCATCAACTCTCTGTACAAGAACAAGGAGGTTGGTGGCCTCCACACAACTCTTTAACACATCAACATTCCTGCTAAGATGTTTGCTCTAAAGGACAATGTTTTGGTTCTTTAGATTAGAAGAACGTCATTTGTAGAGTTCGCTTGCTCAGTAAACACAGTATACTTATTTTCTAGTTATTATAAACAGTTATTATAAACCTTTATTAACTAGATTCAATCAGTTATAGGAATGTCACAAATGTAAATAAAGTAAGTTCATGACAACATGAAATTTCAGCGGAAAAAAATAAAATAAAGTAAAAATAACAAATCAACCATTTGTAATGCAAAACCACCACTGTGTACCCACTATGTCATAACATAGGTTGAAATGTTCAAAGCCTGCGTGTGAAGCCACCCACTGCTCATTGTTTAACAGAGCTACATATCTGGTGCTGTGCACTCTAGATCTTCCTGCGAGAACTCATCTCCAACGCCTCGGATGCCCTGGATAAGATCCGGCTGATGTCGCTGACAGACGACGCGGCGCTCGGCGACATGGAAGAGCTGACTGTGAAGATCAAGGTGGGTCACCCCGTTTAAACTCTTATTTATTTATTCATGTATTCACTATTTTTCGTCCTCCTGCTTTACGTGGCGTCACTAGAACTTGTGTCAGAGGAGACCAACAGGGCTTTTAGCCTGCTGGAAGATCAGCTGGGAGAGTGTGTGGGTTTGCCGATTTGAATATTTGAATATTTGCATTGCAAATAACCCAGCTGCAGCAGTTTGCCGAGGCCGACAGTATTGATGTTATTCTTTGAGGCTGCAGTCACTGTAACCACTTCTTTGTCTGTATATTCTCATGATGACTAATGACTCAAATCAGTGTCAACAACAATGATTCCAAATATTTTATTTGGAACCTTACCATTCCCAAAACAATCATTGCAATCTTACCTCTACCCTAAACATTTTGTGGCAAAATTGTGTCAAAATAAGACATTGTCAGTCTTCTTCCATCTTCCGTACCTTACTTTACCGTACCACCAGTTTTCACTGAATGTCGATAGTCCAATCACAGGGCTGAACACGCTCATCATGTTGCATGAATTTGCATAAAGTAAACTGAAGTTTCTGCTGTGTTCACATCCAGGCGGACAAAGCCAACAACTTGCTACACATCACCGACACAGGCCTGGGCATGACCAAGGACGACCTGGTGAGGAACCTGGGCACCATCGCCAAGTCGGGCACCAGCGAGTTCCTCAACAAGATGACGGAGGCGCAGGGGGAGGACCAGTCTTCCTCCGAGCTGATTGGCCAGTTCGGTGTGGGCTTCTACTCCGCTTTCCTGGTGGCTGACAAGGTGATCGTGACGTCCAAGCACAACAACGGCACGCAGCACATCTGGGAGTCTGACTCCAATGAGTTCTCCATCGTGGAGGACCCCCGCGGCGACACGCTGGGCCGGGGCACCACCGTCACGTGAGTTGTCATGACGACCATTTTAACGACGCCACAATCAGGCGGCAATCTTTATGGTGGCCCTTCATGTCGGGGCGGAGACATGCAGAAGTCGCGTGTGCTTGTGAACACTGTTGCACCAACTTACTAGTTTGCATTTTAGCAACAAATTGTATAATATAAAGGGAATTCAGATATCAGCAACCAGAATTATTGCACATGAGTTGTTAACATCGTTTTATTTGGGCTCCTCCCAGGCTGGTGCTGAAAGAGGAGGCGTCAGACTTCCTGGAGCTGGAGACCATCAAGAACCTTGTGAGGAAGTACTCTCAGTTCATCAACTTCCCCATCTACGTGTGGAGCAGCAAGGTAAGGCCAACCACATCCCCAACTATGGGCCTCATTCACCTAGTGGCCATGTTAGCTCTACACGATAGCTGCCACTCGAAGCTCGTGTTTAACCAAGATGGCCACTAGGCGGATAATGTCTAAACCTCTTACACATGTCTTCTACTCAAACACATCCCTCTGTATTTCAACAAGCCACTGTATTCATGTCAATGTCCATGAGAGGATGGCAAGTGTAAGGCGATAGTTGGGTGAAACTGTTCCGTATTCCCGTTCAGACCGAGACGATTGAGGAGCCCATCGATGAGGAGGCCGAAGCCGAGGAGACGAAGGAGGGAGATGTCTCGGAGGATGAGGTGGATGTGGAGGAAGAGGAGGAGGACAAAGACAAGCCCAAGACCAGGAAGGTAGGCAGACATTTTTGTAAAACAATTATTAGAATTTTTTTAAAGATAAGATAAAACTTTATCAATCCCACACAAGGAAACACAGGTGCCATAACAGCAAGTATAACTACAGAAAATATGTCTATATCATAGTAGTAGAAATGGGGTTGCAAAAATAAATGTATTTATTTCGGTCGGTTGTAGGGTGAGTTGGTCAAACAATTTCACAGAATTTGGCCATAGAATGACCAGATGAAAAATGTGTTTGATTATTTGTATATTTGGTGTCAGGTGGAGCAGACGGTGTGGGACTGGGAGCTGATGAACGACATCAAGCCCATCTGGCAGAGACCGGCCAAGGAGGTGGAGGAGGAGGAGTACAAGGCCTTCTACAAGACCTTCTCTAGGGTGAGACCACCTCACCTTTCCCTAGACCCCTCACCTCTTCCTAGACCACCTCACCTCTCCCTAGACCCCTCACCTCTTCCTAGACCCCTCACCTCTTCCTAGACCCCTCACCTTTCTCTAGACCCCTCACCTTTCTCTAGACCCTCTCACCTCTTCCTAGACCCCTCACCTCTTCCTAGACCCCTCACCTCTTCCTAGACCCCTCACCTCTTCCTAGACCCCTCACCTCTTCCTAGACCCCCTCACCTCTTCCTAGACCCCTCACCTCTTCCTAGACCCCTCACATCATGCATCTCTTGTGAATGTGTGGATATTACCACAGAACAGTAGTTGAGTTAGGTGTCATTGTGTGTAAATATTTTTTAATCTGGGGGGGCATATTAAAAAAGGCTTTTTTTCAACAAAGAATTAATGAAATATCACTATAGAAGCAGGCTTACTGGTGAATCCGTCTAGGGTAGCACACCATTCCCCTATCTTACTTTCGATTTGTGTTCAAAATACAATACATGTTTTTAAATCTCTCTTATAATCTGTCGCCAGGACACGGAAGAGCCCCTGGGCCACATCCACTTCACGGCGGAGGGTGAGGTCACCTTCAAGTCCATCCTCTTCGTGCCGGCCACCGCCCCGCGAGGCCTGTTCGACGAGTACGGCACCAAGAAGAACGACTTCATCAAGGTACGGTACACCTGACTTCTCGCCTGTGTCCCCGATAGTGGGCTGGCTTGCACTGATGCTGGCGAGGAACTTGGTCAGCCTCCTCCCGAGGTTTGGCACCACGGGACTCCCGAAGGTTCAATGAGTCAGTGCAACGATTCATCTTCCCTAACTGATGTTGTGTTTGGTATTTTTGCAGCTGTTTGTCCGCCGTGTGTTCATCACAGACGACTTCCATGACATGATGCCCAAGTATCTGAACTTTGTTAGGGGTGTGGTGAGTAGAACAAGGTTATTTTGTTAACATTGATGTATAAATAGCTACTTTGTAAAAGTCGTGTCCGAGTATTTGCTTCTCCCCTCCTCGAGTACTTTGTAATATTTATTTAACCTTCTCTCAATCAGGTGGACTCTGATGACCTTCCGTTGAACGTGTCGAGAGAAACACTCCAGCAACACAAGCTGCTGAAGGTGAGCTGCTCCATTTATTTTTTGTTTTCTTTAGTTTGTTTCCTTATGCAGGTCAACACATGCCACAACATGACATTAGGTTTTTCACCACACACTACAGGCTTCAAAGTTTGTTTTGGGGTTCGGAAAGATAGGAAATATGTTGATGGGATGAAGCAAACAAAAGTTGTTTGATAATAATGCAAGGTCGAAATGGAAATCCCTTTTTTATGTGTGAAATGGAAACCCGGAATGTCTGGATTGGAAAGGATCGGGAATCATCTGATATTTTGTGTTGTTTAGTGTGTGGATGGGAAAACAATGATGTTATTCAAATTTTCCTTGCGGCCCACTCCCAGGTCATTCGTAAGAAGCTGGTGCGCAAGACCCTGGACATGATCAAGAAGATCGCGGAGGAACAGTACAACGACAAGTTCTGGAAGGAGTTTGGTACCAACATCAAGCTGGGCGTGATCGAGGACCACTCCAACCGCACCCGACTGGCCAAGCTGCTGCGCTTCCAGACCTCCCACAGCGAGGCGGGCCTGACCAGCCTGGAAGAGTATGTGGAGCGCATGAAGGAGAAGCAGGACAAGATCTACTTTATGTCCGGCACCAGCAAGAAGGAGGTGAGATACCTGCCGCTTAAGCATAGGGTGTAAATCGTAAGTGTTAATCGCCACTCTTAAACCTTTCCTACAGCACCTTCCTTAAGTTGTCGTTGTTCACGGTGTCCAGGCGGAGGCGTCTCCGTTTGTGGAGCGGCTGCTGAAGAAGGGCTACGAGGTGGTGTACCTGACGGAGCCCGTGGACGAGTACTGCATCCAGGCACTGCCCGAGTTCGACGGCAAACGCTTCCAGAACGTGGCCAAGGAGGGCGTGAAGTTTGACGAGAGCGAGAAGGCCAAGGAGACACGGGAGACGCTGGAGAAGGAGTATGAACCGCTCACCACCTGGATGAAGGAGAAGGCCCTGAAGGACATGGTGAGATTACATCTCTGGTCTTTATGGGCCCTATTCACCTAGTTGCCATTTTGCAGCTCCCCCACCGAGCCAGCGTTTAGAGCCACGATGGCCGCTAAGTGAATGAGGCCCATAACAGTCAAGATTTGAATCACCAGATTATTGATTCATTATCATATTATTTTTGAACTGTGTCTCTATTTTCTTGCCAAATCTCATCCAATCTCTGGCAAAAGTGATGCCATTGTTACAATGATGGCAATAATGTAAATTGTTCCAAATGTCATCAAGATCCTAATGTGTTTTCTATTTTGCAAGACAAAAATTCGGCATCTGTTCCCCATTTTTTGAGACAAAGGCTGACAGTGTGTTGATTTTTTGTTGTGTTTTCGGAATGTGTTTTCCCCTGCAGATTGAGAAGGCGGTGCTGTCACAGCGGCTGACCCGGTCTCCCTGTGCACTGGTAGCCAGTCAGTACGGCTGGTCAGGAAACATGGAGCGGATCATGAAGGCCCAGGCCTACAAGACGGGCAAAGACATGTCCACCAAGTGAGCTCACACTCACACTCCTCCTGGGAAATGGGCTGAACTCAGGCTTTTTCTTATTCTTTTTTTGTTAAGTTTCTTATTTTATTTATTAGAAATGTCAGAAGAGCATGTTGCCATTAAAGAATGGGTATAGATTTAGTTTTTTGGGGTGGGAGAGTCAAAATACCTTGCTACTGTCATGATTATCATGATGGCATTTTTCCATATCAGCCAAGCCTGCATGAGTCTTAAACTATACTAATGTAACCATGAAAAAGGATGTATTGAACAGTTGCATAATTATTTGAATATGCTCAGCAGGACAACATTGCACTGTAGTTTACAAAATGAAAAAAAAAAAAATTTGGTAGATGAAAGATGCATCAAGTTGGTTGAAAAGAAAAACATCTAATCGTCTGTCAGTGCATTGATATCTGACACTTTTTTGTCCTCTCTTAAGCTACTATGCAAACCAGAAGAAGACCCTAGAAATCAACCCCAAGCACCCTCTCATCAAGGAAATGCTCAAGAGAGTAGCGGTAAGTGTGATCACTCCATAGTTATTCACATGCCTATTAATTCATATTGGTCTATAAGGTTGTCAATATAAACCGCATTCTTAATAATACAATTATTAAGCTAAAGCTTCTTTTTTTTCACGATTTGAATTCCACAAGAGTTCCATCACTACAGCTGTATGGCACTAACATGACAACATCTTGTTCTGTTGACCTATTGACCCATGTTTCCCTCAGAGTGACCCAGAGGACCAGACGTCCTCCGACCTGGCGGTGGTGCTGTTTGAGACGGCGACGCTGCGCTCGGGCTTCCAGCTGGCCGACACCAAGGCCTACGGGGACAGGATAGAGCGCATGCTGCGTCTCAGCATGAACGTTGACCTCGACGAAAAGGTACATAAGTCAAATGTATATACTTTGTAGTGATGAAATGTCATTGACTCAACAATAGTCCATGACTATGCGGGCCTTTTCTGTAGTGTTTTCCCATATTGCTTTATACCATGATTATAACCACAGGAAACCCTTCCCTAAACCTAACCATCTCTAACCTCATACCTAAACATTTTAAACCATTTACCGAACTTTGTGAGTCCCAGCCTCATACAATTCATATAAAATAACATATGAATCAACGTTTTTCTGTTGCCAGGTTGAAGAGGAGGTGGAGGAGGAGCCTGAAGAGGAGCAGGCAGAGGAAGAGGAGGGTGCGGAGGAGCATGAGGAGGAAATTAAAGATGAGGAGGAAGAAGTGGATCAGGTAGCTTCTTTTTTCATAATGGTCAAGCTGTACACTGTTAAAACTGCACAATCTTTACCAATGTTGTTTCCCCCGTTTCCTGTGGGGGTATTTGTAAAAACTCTTTCTGTTTGTTTCACTTCTCAGAGTACCAAAGAGAAGATAGAGCTGTGAGAGGACCTGGACTGAACTGGTCAGGGTGTGGGGGATCAGGAATGGGGGTGGGGGCCGGGTATTTCAGGGATTTATATATGACACTTATTTAGTTGGGTTCATCTGTGTTGTTTCTTTTTGCATTCAACATGACTGTACATTTGTTAATATTTAACTGAGCAGTTATTGAGTGTTGAGCTTCCTTTCATGAGAGCCATTAAATGTGTTTGTAAAGGAATCATCTTTGTCTTTTGTGGGGTTTTTCTTAGTTTAATTACTTTCCTGAGAACATTGCCCCCATTTGCCACGACGTCAGCATGTGTTAATAAGAGAAAGTGACCTTGATGTTTGAAATGGTTAACATATCTCAGAACATACAAATAGCAACCACCAACAGTATTTATTTTTCACGAGAATTCAAATTAATGTCTCGATTCATCAATTTTCCAGATGTGAGGATTCATCGAAACGCTGAAATCCTCAGTATCGATCGTATGTTTTCAACGATTTCCTGGGTCATACTTTCTTTAGAAATGTGTTTCTATGTTACTGACACTCTGAACAATAGCTAATTTCTTAAATCACTCATCAGTCACATTCCCACAAGATTGCATCTCGTGCAAAGTTTCCTGATTGATGATTTTTTGTTTTCAACTTGTCATCCTTGTCATGGTCACTACTAGTGATTACAGCCTTCCAACACCCACATTGGTAACAAAATGGGTAAATCCGCCTTCAGTCTTCAGCTGTCGCTCTTGGGTCGTAGCAAGAAGAAGTTTCCAGTAGGGTCGGGGATAAACCACTTTTCCCAAACGTCGATGTGGACACCGGGGTATTTCCACGGTTTGTAGAGGCCGTTCCAGTGCAGCAGGTTGGCTTTGTCAAGGACATTGCTGGGGTATTTTGCGCTAGGACTCCACCCTAGTTGGGGAACAAAAAGGGTGATTTCACTACAAAGCAACACTTGAGTGACCACAGAGCGTCAGGACCTCAGTTTAACGTCTCATCCGGGAGATGGTGCTCTTGACTTAAAGCTGCTGTAGGTAAGATATGAGCATTGTATGGAGAGAAATAAGAAAATGGCACAACTAAATACACAACTCCAATAAACGCGCCATTCTTCTCTGCTCTCTCGCGCCCACGTTTCTCTGCCATTGAGAAGTGTTTTGTTTCACAAACCTGTTATTGACAGGCAAGATGGATGCCCCATACCTGATTGGTCAGATATGAGCCGGGAGTGGTCTTAAATCTAAATGGTCTCAGAGGCAGGCAAAGTCAACCAGAACAGATATCCTCAGAGGGCATTCACTCACTATTAGCTGATGGATGGCTATTGCAAAAACAATACTCAAATGATCTTGAATCTTACCTACAGCATCTTTAACTTTCGACAAATAAAATGGTCTCATGTCCCTTCCTGTCATATAAAGCCTGCAATGGGCAATTTGATACGATCGAGTCAAATCCTGAGGCTATCTATGTTCTGCCCACAGTTGCCGGTTCTTCTTGAAAATCAAGTAATATTACAGAAGTAAGATGCACCCTAAAAGCCTTAAAGCCTTAAGTCGTCCTTAATGTGGCAACCGCATGTTGTCGGCATGGGAAACCCTCTCACCTAGATGTCGGACGTTCCACGACGGGTCGATGGTGGTGAACTTATCGTGGAAGACGATCAGCATGGGTGGTGTGGCCACGCCCCCAGCGATGGAGCTGCTGTAGAGGTTCTGCCTGGTTGGGGAGAAGGAGGAGTGATTTATTCAACCAAAACGGTTAAGCCCCAAATCAAATGGCCATGTCGGCCATTTTCTTTATAAGAGTCAAAAGTTTAGTCTGGCAAGTGCAAAACAAAATGGCTCCCGTTGAGTACAAGGAAGTTCTCACCTGACGTTCTCTTCCATCCATCTCTCCAGCTGTTTGGTAATCTTCTGTTTCTTCCACTCCTGCATATCTGCAACAAAGACCCCCGGGTTGAAGGTGCAATCTCTGGGGTTGATGCCTAGGTCTCTCACTTCCTGTTTCCTGTAGTCCAGGAAACCCATGTAGGTCGTCTAGGAGATACATTTGGAGCACAAACAATTTCTGTGTTTTCTTCATTTTACAGCAATAACCTGTCTGCATCTGTGTAACAGTTGCAAAAAAAGCTCAGAGAAGGGGGAGGGAGACAAATAATCCGAACATGAGAAAACAGTGTTGTGTTTCTATTGAAAAACACACTTGACACTAAATTAAATTAAAAGGGAGACCTCACTGGCACTTGTTTTAATCAAATCAAAAAAAGGCAATACCCAGTATTTCACCATAGGGGGTGCTGTTGCTGCAGTTAGATTAGCTATGGTTCAACTTTAACCCCCTGACCCCGCCATTCATATTGTTTTCAGATATTATTCATTCTGGGCTGCAGGGCTGCCGGCTTCCCTGTAAACACTCCTCCGATTCAGTTTCATAAGCGGAGGACAGGTGTGCCACATCAACGGTTAATCAGCAGCAACCATATCGGCCAATAAGAGGTTACGCATGCAAAAGCATGTGTTTGACCTAGAGAGGGAATCACTTAATGCAAACCAATCCACGGGTGGTGTTGGGGTTCGGTTCCACTTCAAACAAGCAGGAGATGACCAGCACCCACCTGCAAACCCACACTGCGCACCATCTCATGGGTGGCGGGCAGGTCACAGTCACTAGCGAAGGCAGCAGCATGGCCCGGCTGCAGTCGGATGCTGAACAGATCCTGGATGTCGCCTGAAGAAAGGAGCTTCTATTGTTATCCCTTCAGTTACATCACTGTGCTATCTCATATCATAAACTGTTGACAAACAGTTTATAAATAAGATAGAATTATATTGGACTCTTAGAATGATTTGTGTAAATGTTTGATGACGATACAGCCAACATAAGACTGGGAAGAATGTCCAAAAACAGTTAATTAAACACTATAGACGTTATTATTTATTATCTTATATAATAAGGGTCAAGATAGAATCCGAATAGGGAATAAAGTGAAATAGTAAGGGAAACACTACAGCAGCCAAAATGTCCTTCGAGCCGGATTTGAACCAGCGACCTAAGGATTTCAGTCTTAACTCTACAGTCCTCCGCTCTACCAACTGAGCTATCGAAGGGGATACACACTAGCACGCACTCTATCCAACACACACACATGCAAGTAAGCAAGCACTCGTGCATGCACGCACAGACACACAGACACACAGACACACAGACACACACACACACACACACACACACACACACATAACTCACACACACACACACACATGCACACGCACACACACACACGCGCACAGACACACACATGCATAGACACACACACACACATA
>OMKX01083557.1:6829-18212 GCA_900302425.1 Brosme brosme
TTTTTTATTATAATATATATAAAAAATAACTTTGGTTATTTAACTTAACTGGTTTAGCGATTTTAAGAGTATCACAACAATGTATTTAGTGATTTACATAATATTCGCCTCCTGTAAGAATGCTGAGTATGACGTAATCACAACAAAAATAGAACACAGAACTGTCAATAAGTTTATTTTTGAAACATTGATAAATGATGCTAAACATTCATTCATGATTAATGCTATTGATACATTCGCAAAGGTAAGACATTTTGATTTATTTCAATGGTCTAAGTCAGCATTCTCTTAGTTTATTCGAATATATTTAATGTTTTTTTTGTACTGTTAACAAATTACAAGCTAATATTCACTCCAAACCTCCAATTGACCAATCTAAAGTACTACTTGTTTAATGATCTGGTTCAAAATTAAACAAAATGAAAGTAATCAAGAAATGCAAAAAGGTATTCCACATTTAGGAATTCAATCAAGTTGAATGGTAACCCCATTTCTGATATGAATAATATTTATTTCAACTGATCAAACTGACTCAGTATACTCAACTCAAATTCTCTTCAAACAGAAACAAAAGCAACAGAAGATATTAACCATGGATCTACAAGCAGCCACCACACCTCACTATATGGACATGGAAGAAACAGACCCAAAACCGGACCCACTCCGGGAACCACAAACACATTGTTCTGGATGGCACCTGTGTCCAGCCCCCACATGGACTGATCCAGGCTACACCGGATCAGAACCATCTCTGTTATGGTCACCGCAGAGATGGGATTGGTTAACGGACTGGTTCCCAAGGATGCCCTGTGTACGTCCCTGGTGGTCCCTTAACCTTCCGTCAGCACAACCAACAGAACATCTGCGGGACTGGACCCCAGCTCTACGTTCAGGGGAATATCGGACTCTCGGTGGGGGGCCTGTCGTTCAGATACCGGAGAACCAACACCGGACATATTTCCCTGGTGCTCTGCGACATCCCTGGTCGGGGGAACCTTCTGGTCCAGGATTTGGTCCCTTGTCCTGGTCTTTGGGTTCCATACCACCAACTGCCATGTTCCTGTCGCCATATCCATCTTATTCTCCCGCGATGGTAGCACAGATGGAGTCAGTGATGGAGTATTCACCTCGGTTCGACCTACCACCTCCACCGCCTTTCTCCTCCTGCCAAGTAACCATGGAGATGGCACTCCCGAGAGGAGCAACGTACAACCCGCTCCACCGAGAGCAGGTCCATAATGGAGAGCCACCAGCTTCCCAGAGAGCCAGTCTACGACTGTTACAAAGTCCACAGACTCTAGCCATGTTGGATCCACAGCCAGATGTCAGCTGCACCTTCACACCCTCCATCATCGACCAACTGCCCTTAACCTCACCAGCCTTCTCCCCTTTGACCTCCTGGTCCGGAACCAACCAAAGAACCCGATCTCTTCCATCCTCACATCACCGTGACAACAGCGCTGGTTCTAATCACTGGTTGGCTGAGGAACCAGAGCAGCCAGACGTCAGCCAGACGTCAGTTGATTCTGCTAGATTTCTCTGGGACAGGTCAAAGGTCAATAAGGAGTACCCTAAAGAAACAGAGAGGGACAGACAGAGCACAGCACAATCAGGGTCCAAAGGTCAGGGTCAGTGTGTCTTGCATTTAAAGGTGCACGTCTTTTACCTTGCCCGGCACGCACGCACGCACGCACGCACGCACGCACGCACGCACGCACCCACGCACCCACGCACCCACGCACGCAAACATGTAAACGAAATAACTCCTAAATTATAACAAACTTCTCTCCACCACACTTTATTTAAATACATATTTGACACCTTCATCTCCTACATCCCACAGTCTTAGCCCTTTAGAATAATCATTAATGAAGATAGATATACACTTTATTGTTCCCCTCTGGGGTAATTCATTCATACAATCATCAGTAGGTTCTGATAGGTTAAATAACCCAGGTTCCTCCTATCCCAGTTCATTAATTACACACATCTAATTACACACATTGAAACCTTCTCTTGTCCGACGTCACACACAGCAAACGACCAGACGTCCGCAGGGGATGAAAGCAGAGTCGTGGAGGTGGCCAGCTGGGACACACTGAGGAGGAGGGACAGAGTGTCCAGACCATGGCATTCCACCCCGGACCTGGAGAACCTGGCAGACATGGGGTACCAGGGCGACACAGAGATAGTGGACCCCTTTTTCGTCCCTCAGGTCTGGTTGCCATGGGAACAATGGCCGTTTTTGTCCCAGTGGTTTTATTTAGTTTAAGCCAAAGTGAGACTATCAAGTGCAGTAAGAGTGATTGAGTTTTACATTGCGCATTTCTTAAATACATTTGTGCAGATCCCAGAGGGGTCGGAGACCCTGGACGGAGAAGTCAGTGGAGACTGGTTCAGCGAGTACGGCGACGAAGAGGAGGAACCCGAGGAGGAGACATGGAGTCGCGTGTTCGTGGAGTACCTTGATGAACTGTGCGGGGATAAGGACTTTGTCTCAACGGTAGGTTTTCATTAAAGCAGATCACTTTGCATCACATTAAAACTCCATAACTCAATTAATGAATGTTTTCTCATTAACAAGGCAGTGTTGATTTTTATTTTTTGAGAATGTTTCAGCTCCTGTCAAATCCTTGTACGTATGTCACGTTGATGCTCCACATCCTTTGGATAAAAAATAACTGCCAACAACCACCACTTTCACAGGCTCTGCTGGCTAGCAACATTAACCCCTAGATCCCCAAGGTCTAGCGCCTCTATTAGCACATTTCACAGGACTGTTAACAGTCTCCCATCTTCTTAAAGTGTTATCGCAAAGTCCAACTCCCCCTCCCTACCCAGCCCCCCGCTAATCCCCCCGCTAATACAATGTAAAAGCGGGACGAAGGCCAGTGTTTACGTTGTAGGGTGGGTCGGTTGGTCAGGTACTGATATGAAGCGTTTGTGTTGGCCCAAGGTGGGCTCCATGCTGGACGTGGCGTACCTGGAGTCCCCAGAGCCGACGGAGCTGATTGGACCAGAGAATGGAGAGGTGATGTCATTTGCACTTTGTTTTGATTGTCACTGTTGCCCCTTACTGGGCTGCCAGCGCTCTATAGATTACCAGTAAGAACTCGGTTTTCAAGACCACCGTCTGCAGATCCCAATAGCCCTTAAGGAGCTCGATTCTTACAATGTAAAAGTAATGGTCTACCTGCCAAGATGTCTGTGGGGCACATATAGAGCATACGTACAGGCGAAGGATAACCTACCACCGCAAATGTAGAATCGTTTGTTTCTGTTCTCTAGACGTTTCAAGCAGATATTCAGCAGACACCAGAGAGGGCATCTTCCAGTGACGACGGTGCCATTTCTGAGTCCGACAGCACAGGTTCTCTGGCTGAGGTTGTGCTTACAGGTCATTACAACAAGATTCCAGCACAGAACGCCGGCTGGGGCCTTTCCTGTGCTCAAGGGTCACCGTCTGCCCTGCCGGCCCTGTCTCACGACGGCAGTGATCCATCTGGATCGGAGGATGTCTGGCAGAGTTGGTTGAAATCTATTGATCCACCGCCGGCTCAACCGCCTAGAGCCCTGCTCGGTGATCCTCTCTTCTCGGAGCGGGCGCCCATCTCCCCCGTCGACGGGGAAGTCGAAGAACCTGACCCGAGCGATTCTTCCGACGACCAAGGCACGGACCTCAAGCCGTTCTGCTCAGAAGTCTTCTCCCAGGGGACGGTCGGGGAGACTGAGATGGAGGACCCAAGCCCGGGAACCGAAGGGACTTTTGAATTAAGTTGGGAGCACTTTGACGACTCCATCACGGGCGCGGTCGACGACTCGGAGCGCGACGATGGAGTACTTCACATGAGTACCACTTTAGTGAACAAATACCCGTTCCCTTCTCCCCCCAACCTCTCCATACTCCGCCTACTCACCCCGCTCGTGTCCCCTGGTAGTCCTAGCGCCATGGCACCGTCTCCCCTCGCAGGTGTTCACGTCAGTGACCCGCTGATCAACATCCCGGCAGAACCAAAGAGGAGAGAAGATCCAGAGAATGAGACGCAGAGAGAGGATGAGGGAGGCGCGTTGGATGCCGGCGAGTTGCGATTCGCTCCGTCCGAGGATGGGTCATGGAGCGTTACGCGTGGCAAGTTGGCCAGCTGGAGAGACGGGGAACCATGGCATCCTGCTCAGAGCACCGCCTCATCCAAGGATAGATATTCAAATGGAGCAAGAGGCATGACCGCTCTGCGTATGGATGGTGGAACAGACGCCATATTAGAGAAAATTTGTGTGAATGCGACCAAAGCCTTTCTTGAAATTGATTTGCAGGTCGATGTCACTGGCCTTCCGCCATTGGACATCGCTGGTAACGATGAGGATGTGCCAGTAGATCGCGAGGTGGCGCAACCTGAAGACAAAGCTATTCTTGTGGTTTGCAGTGAAGATGTACGCAAAGCAGACTGGCTATCCCCAGACCGCCTAGAGAGTCGACCTGCATCCACAGATTCTACCGGACCCTTTGAGGGGTGTAGTGGTGCTCTACCACATACGCAGCAACAACCAGCCTTTAGCACATGGACCTCTGAGCAGCCCGTCGTCCGTACGGAGAACCAGGTGCCGCAGGCTTCATCCCCCTCACTGGGGGAGCAGGCCTCGCCCCTCGACCTTGATATGAACCCAACCACTTTGTTTTCAGGAACCCTGACCAGAGAGAGGAGGAGAAGCAGGATGTTTGAAGGTAGGGAGGACGTGGAAGAAGAGAAAGACAGACTTGCAAGCGACACATATGCGAGTAAGCGGGCGTGTGAAACACATGAGGTAGCCCCTACGAAGGGCAGTCCCTTCTCGTCCCCATCGGGTCCTGTGAGAGAGGGAAGGGAACGTCGAAGGGAGGATGAACGAATGAAAACTTCCAGCCCAATGAAAAGAAGTAAATCATTACGTAAAATAACCAGAAGCCTTTGGCCACCAGACGAGGGAGGAACATTAAAGACCGTGATCCGACCTGGAGATCGAAGATGTCAGACATCCAACACTTGCAGTACAAATAGAAGATGTAGTCCAAGGTGGTCTCTGCAGTTCAAGACATCATCATCATCATCATCATCCTTATTAGGCAGAAACGGGACTGCAAGTCTTCTGCTGGAAGAAAACGAGCAAAGACTAGACAATGCACAAGATGGAAAAGAGAGGTTTGTTACACAAGCTCCAGCAGAGGCAAGCAGTCACAAAAACCCAGAGAAATCCCTGCGAGAGAGGTCGAGCAGGGTGCTCTTCTCAGGCCCCAAGTTATGTACCATGGCAATCCCTTGTGTTACCCCAGGGTCAGTCCATCTGACCAGAAGGAAGACCCATCCACTCCTGATAGAGAAGGAAATGGCAATTTACGATTTCACACAAGATTTAAGGGCCAAAACTCTGGCGACTGCAAAATCAGGTTTAACGCCCAATCAGAGAATTGAAAATGTGGATACGAGTAAAACGGAGGCCAGGGAGATGGCAATGACTTCCGAGAAGGCTCCCAGGGCCAGCCCTAGGCTGATGAACCGTAGCAAAACGTTGAGCCCACTGAAGCTACCCCGACGGAGGACCACCTCTCTTGGGAACGAAGAGTCTGGGCTCCGAGAGATCACGGCGTTGTCCGACACGTCAGGTCTGCACACGCCAAGTTCGACGAGACGGTCGAAAAGACATCCAGCGAATGAGAACTCCTCTGCCGAAGAGAGTCCGGTCACTTCTCCACCGAGTCCCATGAGGGAACAAAGGAAGTGTCCAACGGATGACAAGAGGAAAGATGAGCTTGAGGAAAATATGACAAGTCCAAGGAAAAGGTCGAGGGGACCTGGAGCGAAGGAGAACGGCGATATCTTCACGTTCCAACACAGTCCCGTGAGGGAACGAAGGAAGTGTCGAATGTATGACGGGTGGAACGAAGAGGACAAGGAAAAGACATCGAGTCCGACGAAAAGATCAAGAAGGGGAAGGAGTGATGTTGAGGACGACCGAGAGAGCGCGAGGAAACCGGATCCTGACGGGAAAGAGCTCAGCGAGCAACGTGAAGATGGAAACCGTTCATTGGTCAAGGTGAGGACGTCGGGTGGCGAGCCGCACACCGTCTCAAAATTAGAAGCCCTGTGCGACTAACACGCCGACCTGAACACCAATTCCCAGAAGCCCTTGCTGTAACTGAAGCCGAGGGAGGGGAGGGAACCGCCAGAGAGCTTAACGCAGATACCGAAGAGGGGAAAAGAGAAGGTGCAGCCAAAGTTACCGAACAAGGTCGAAGATTTCCTCGTCTTGTGGAAGCCGAGGTTATCGGTTGGGAGGAGACGTTGGAGGGCTAAGAAGGCAGTTGATCAGAAGGGCGGGACAAAGGGAGGAGACGGGTGTGGGTTTGAATCCCTTAATGTGAGATGCACTTTTTGGCGTTCTGATTGGACGAGAGAGACGTTTTGTAACGCCAACAAAATAAAAAGAGACCGCTAGACGTGTAGATATAATTTAAATTCACAGTTTAATAGGTTGAATGTAAAAATATATTAATATGCATACAAAAACACTTCTTGTACATAAAACAGTTTTTTGGAACAACAATGATTTTACACGCATGTTCGAATGCTGTCATGGAGGTAAAGGAAATATATAAAAGATTTGCACCATAGCAACACAATGTTTCCCTTTTTGGCCCTGTGGACGTTACTGTATATATCAGTGCATGATCGTAGCATTTAGTAAACAGACTTCATGGCTTTTCATTAAAAAGTCAGATTCTTTCCAACATAAAAATGGTTCTTAGATTAACAAAATATAAAAATAATTATCTGCATCACTCATTCACAGCTTTGCTGAAACATTATTGCACTTGGGAGAAAAAATATTTATACAAAGCCCCGAGTTGTACTGTTTGAGCAGAATATACCCTGGGAAGTAACAGGACTCGCTTAGCAACAATCCAATTGCCCACAAGGAAAACTGATCACGCAAGGCACTAGCAAGCCCTAAACACAAACGCCTCAGTCCGCCTTCTTATTGGACGAGGGAGCCGTGTTGCCGTTGGACATGGTTCCATTGTTGTTGACCGCCTTCCCATTGGTGGAGGAGGAGTAGGGTGGCGGAGAGCCCGCCTCCTCAGGCTTCAGGTATTGGTTGACCACCACCTGATAGGTCGGGTGGGTTGTGAGTACCCTCAGCAGATCCTCTAAAAGGGACAATAAGACATAAAAAACTGATAGTAACTAACTTCTTTAAAGTTTAAACAAGGTTGTTTATTTAAATGTCAAAAATTGATTATTTATTTATGTTATTTATGCCCGTATGATAGGATACATTTACATTTATCTGCCAGTGGTGGGCAACATAAGCTAAACAAAAGAAATACGATGCATGCATTTTTTCAAGAGAGAACGGATGGATTTGCTCATTTCACGTGCTAATTCAAGTTATTTTTATTAAATGGTAGAATATAAACTGACACTCACCTTCAGTAAGCTGGTCGTCTCTGGATGCGGCGGTAAAGAGCTGAGCCGTGTCGCGCTGTGCAGCGCCCAACAGTGCCCCCATGAGGCCAGTCAGCGCCTCTGCAGGCAGGTGGCCTCGGCCCTCTGTGTCGTACATCTGCCAGACAAGTTATGACGCGTTCAACAAAACACGGCTCAAACAAAGTGTCCATCTCCGTCACATGAATAATTTAAATATAACGAATGCACTAAGTTGTTTTTATCATCATCTGTTTTTAAGGGCAGAGCAGCTTATATCATTTTTTTTTTTACAAACATGCAAGTTATAAAAAGGACTTAGTTTAAAAACATCTCTTTTATACCATTTGTTGAACCTTGAATTCACTTTTAAAACGGCATTACGGCATCAGAGATAGGCGACAAGATTCAGAGGCACATTATCGCCGGAAAGTTTCAGTCATGTCACTATTTAAACATGTCCTTTGGGCTTGTGTGCATAAAGGTTGTGGAAATCTGGGCGACAACAACCGAGAGTTTGCCTAGTAAATGAACCGGTAGGAGTGAGTGAGTGAGGGAGGGAGGGAGGGAGTGAGTGAGGGACATACGTTGAACGCCAAATGCAGGGTGGATTCAAAGGCCATAAGGCCGGAGGCGAGGCTGATGTACAGGTGTCTGAGGTCCACAGTGTTGTCCTGAGAAGAACCAAAGTCAAATATAAAAACACAAGAGTCGTTCCTAGACATTTTCAAGACCCACATATCAACTTACAAGGGAGCCTGTGAACCGTCTCAGCGTTACGATCCAAACATCAGAGAAACTAACTAAACAGCTCGGGGATACAGGGGGGCCACGCCTTCAACTGGGACCTTTAAATGTCCTTACAAGAGCTAAAAACACAACAAAACATAAAAGCACACGAGGCACTTTCATCCAAAAAACGCCTCGCTCATCAGTTCCGTCCCCAAAGCCGCGTCATTAAGGGGCAGAGCAGGGCTAGGGCAGGCAGGCCTCGCACAACGACCCCCCCGGCGTGACGCCGTACCTTAGTGTAGAGAGCGCAGATCTGTGCAGCGGTCCGCGGCTTCTCCAGACGCAGCATGGCCGCCAGCTCCTCGGCGCCCGCTTTCCAGCCCGGGGCGCCCGAGAGACGCGCGTCCAGCGCGCCACGCAACGTCGCCATGGCGTCAGCCACGCTCACTCTGATGGAGGGACGAGGGAGGGAGCGGGGTGGGATGGGAGGGAGGAGGAGGAGGAGAAGAGGAGGAGGTGAAGTGTTTGGAGAGACGTTTCGAACACCTTTGATTTCGTCCAGGATGTGACATCAATCCTGACGTGCCATTTTGTTCGCTTCTATCCAAAGTGAAACGCGACACCTTGGGTGCATACATTCTGCAAACCCCTCGCCCTGGCAGTGACGATACCAGGCTGAACTCCGCATTTAGCTACACCAAAATCTTCTGTTAACTACGTTTAGAATGACTTCTTCTGAACTTCTTTATTTCGACACAACCACGCACACACTTACCCATCTTGTCGGAGCAGGGCGAGGGCTGCCTGGGCCGGGGGCTCCACGGGGAGGGAGAGACCCCCCAGCTTCCTGACAGGCACCCGGCCCTCCATCTCGTAGTCTGTGGCCGGGAGCCCCAGAGATCTGCGGAGTTGTAAAATGATTTTGCAGTCAGAGTTCTGTCTAGTAATGTTCAGAGTTCTACAAGAAGACGGTGATCGCCCCCCGCACAGTGTTCTAACATGCGGCAACAAACAAGACAAATACAGTATTTCACAAGTTTAAATCCGCTGATTAAACAGCAGCGAATAAAGACGTATAAATCAATGAACGATGATTTGAGTCAACATTCCGTTTATAAAAAAGGCGTCTTACCTGGCCATAAGTTTCTGGACGTTGTTGGCGTAGAGGTTCGGGTCGTCCTTCTCCTCCTGGGACGGGGTGTACACCGGAAGGTACTGGAACACATCAAGACACACCCACTCAGACCACGTCCAATGAAAGACACTAACTCATTTTCCTCTCTGGCGAGATCTCGTTCTGAATGAGATCTCGTGCTGTGAGGGATCTCACGGTGTGTAGTCCTACCTCGATTGTGACCTTGGTGTAGAACTGGGACGTGGTGTGAAACACGGCTTCAACCCTGACCAGCAGAAACAAGGAACAAGGAAACACTGAATTAACCAACCGTTCAACACGGACCTGCAATCTAGCCAATCACTCGTGGGAGGAGCCTTAAAGCCGGTCCCCGATTGGTTAGGGTCTAGGGTCAGTGTCCTACATCCAATCACGAGGGACCCATGGTAATATTTCTGGTCAAATGTTTAAATTGACAGTCATTACTCAAAAGGGCGTGGAGTCTTTATGTTCATGAATACATCTTAAAGGGCTCCTCACCACCAGGTGGTGCCATTTCAGAATCAACCCATTTGTGACGTCAAGTGGAGAGTTTCCCCCATTATGCATGATAGATGGACCAGCCTATCAGTGGGTACAGGGTACATTATGCAATGGGCTTATCAACATCACAACAGGTGGTAAAATAGGGCCCCTAGAGCCATTTCCATCAGAAAACGCTACAGTGAAAGCGGAAGCCCTTTGAGACCGTTACTGTGATTAAGGGCTGTGCAAATAAAATCGAAAAAACAAAAAAAAGATGGGACTCACCATGTGGTTCCCTTGTAAGTCCAGCGCATGGTATCCTAGCAACAACACAGAGATGGCTTGATTAAACAGGGAACAGGAAGTTCCACACCGCAGGAGTGTGTGTGACCGTAATAAATCAATGACCTACATACACCATGACCGGGCAGACAAATAGACCTCGCCTTAAAACGCACACATTATCACATTATCATGATACCTTAATGCCAAAGTCCTAAAGTGAGAGCAGAAGCACAAATCTAGACAATCATTTGTGTTTTGCACAACAAACGATTCTGGTTTGTTCTTCGCAGGCGTTCAAATGTCGCCCCATTTTGTCAGTCGGTTGAGTGATCGCCGCTGTGGTTTGTGTGTCGACATCTTGTGCGAGGAAGGCGGCGAACGCGGGGTGGCGGGCGTTGGAGGAGGGGAGGGGGGGTGTTTTGCGAGCGTGAACTCTCACCAGCTTGTTGGGGTAGGACAGCAGCACCGGCTGGATTGGCACGCCGGCCAGAAAGGCACCTGAACCCAGATAAGAGACCACGAGAGAGAGACCGACGTCAGAGATTTCAGAGAGACAAAAAAAGAACGACAGACAGGATCGGTTGAAGACAGTCAGGGACAGAGAGACAGTCAGAGAGACAGTCAGTGACAGAGAGACAGTCAGAGACAGAGAGACAGTCAGAGACAGAGAGACAGTCAGTGACAGAGAGACAGTCAGAGACAGAGAGACAGTCAGTGACAGAGAGACAGTCAGAGACAGAGAGACAGTCAGTGACAGAGAGGAGCAACAGAGACAAGGCGAGAGGGAGAGAGAGCAACAGAGAGACAAGATGAGACAGGCAGAGAGAAAGACGGAGACGTACGTACCCGGTTTGAACTTCATGAGCACCGTCCCGTTGGTGGTGGTTCCCTCTGGGAAAATCAGCATCTAAAGAACACAACCCACAACTTCAATAACACACATGCCACACACACACCTGAAAACCACACGCACAACAAATAGAAGCAATAAACAATAAATAAAGAGGCTAGTTGGTTGACACTTTAATAATTATTAAGTGTTAAAATAGTTTGAGTGCATATATTTCTTAGCATGGGCCCCGGTGGGAATTGATCCCAAAACCGTGGTAGGTTAGAACTTGATACTTTTCCCAAACAAAAGGTTAATGAAAACTATCAAAAGAAAAACATTGAGCGGTATGCAAAGATTAGCTGAAGGCTAAAGACCAGAGATACCATGGATCCACAATGACTCACCAACTAGACAGGACTACAGCAGAGACAGACA
>OMKX01083664.1:0-10092 GCA_900302425.1 Brosme brosme
GTTCATGGAGAACAGGAGAATAAGAGGGGGTCTCAGGGATAATGGTAGCCATGCACCCTGTTAGGTCCTCATGTCTGCAGGATAAGGTCTTCAATCTGTGGAGGCGCAGGTCTTCATCTCTGAAACCTAAGATCTCCTTCGCTGATGACGAAGGAAGGACTTCATCTCTGAAAGCCAAGATCTTCATCGCTGAAACCTGAGATCTGCCTCACTGAAGGCTGAGGGCTTCCTCTCTGAAGGATAATCTCTTCATCGCAGAAGGCTAAAAGCCACATTATACTGTACCGCTGCCAAAAGGCCGCCATAGGTACACCGTGGGTCGCTGCGTCCCAGGCGTAGCCCAGAGAGAACCACCGTCGTAGAACAAGGTACACCACTCGCTTCTTCGGTGCTATGCTTTTTTTCGTTGGGACGGTTGACGTATATCGATTTGTACAACTCATCATCTTCACGTTGGAAAGATCACCAGATGTCGTAGAACGTCTTTTGGCAGTCAGGGCTCTGAATTAGCGATGCAGGAACATCAACGCTAAGCACCGGCCTTAAGACCCGCGGCGTACCTACAGCAGCGTTTTGGCGGCAAAAGAACGATGATGTCACGCCTAAATGTCTTGTGTTCTATGATTCACCACACAGGTTCTCAGTTAGGACGCTAGAGAGGAGGACGAGGAGAGCAGCGAAAGCGAGGAGGAAGGAGATGCAGCGTCATGTCTGAGGTGTTATGGGAGAGGGAAGACCAGGAGAGGAAGAGGAGGAGGAGGAGGAGGAGGAGGAGGACAAGCAGCCATTGGATTTGCTTGACTTGACACAGGAGCCGGAGAAGAACAGTTTCAGTTTTTTTGGTTGTGTTCCCGTTTGTTTTGTTCAGGGAAATGCGTGTTTACGTGCACTTAAAATTAAAAGCTCCTGTAATCCAGTTTAATTTTAGAGCCGACACGGAGCCGTGCGCCCTCTGATCCCGCACCACACTCCTCTTCCTCCTCGCTCTCACTCTCTCACTCTCTCGCACTCTCTCTCTCCAGCCAGACACAGGAGCTGCGCCAACGATCAGCCGCGGCTCGTAGCTAGGAGCCGCGCTAATCACTGCAAGACCTGGAACGGATTGAGCGTCGTTTGCATGAGCGCGTGAGATGAGATTTGAGATGGCTCTATAAACGCGCTTCAGCGCACGAAAAAGGGTGATTCGAGGTCGCTGTTTGTGCCGCGTGCCGTCGCCCCTGTTCTGAGCATGTGCGTTGATTTTGAGCTTGTTACGTTGGTAAAGGATACCTTGGTTATGAATGGCGGAGCTATGAATGTGGGTGGCTTTTTCGAGAAAGGGAAATGCTTTGGGATGATTGAGTTAGTGGAGTGGAGGGGGGGACCCCCTTCAGATTAAGGGGTACCGTATGTAATGATACCCCCACCAAGCCCGGGGAAAATACTGCTCCTATTCTCTCTAATGGCAAAGGTAGCACATAATTGGCACAGAGCTGCGCACTTCCGGCACACAACAGGGCTTTTAACTGTGTGTGTGTGTGTGTGTGTGTGTGTTGAGCGGGGGGGGGTTTGAAAAAGCCCCTCTGTGTTTAACTTCAAACCCCGTGGGTTTTGAGCGCTTACCTTCGGCGGTCCCTGGTTGCCCGCCATGTGTTAGGGGTCCTCTGGTGGTCTTCTGAAGTGGTGTGTTTCAACATCACGTCCCCCACCCCCACCCCCTCCTCCTCGCACACATCTGGGGTTTCCTAACGGCTTACAGGAGGGGACCTCCTGGATGGTGTGTACAGTCGGTGACAGTTTGAAATGAGCTCAGGGTCGCGGGCGGTTGCTCCGTCTCACACTGTTCTTTCACCCTCTGCGGGCGACCCCTTCATCGTCATCTTCGTCATCGTCGCCATCGTCGCCGCCAACTTCGCCGAAGAGAGTTGCGTCGCTTATTTCCTGTGCGTCCACGCACTGAACGCCACCGCTGTTCACACTGTTTCTTTAATCGCCGTCGCCACCTTCGTCATCGTCTTCGTCATCATCATCGTCGACACCATTTATTCCATAAAAAGGATGGAAGGAAACGAAGGACATGGGAGATAATTGTAAAAGTTTATGATGTTGAAATCTATTGTGTTTGGTGGTAGTTTGTGAGTCTTTGCTTGTGAGGAGAAAGTGTGCGCAAACACACACTTTCTCCTACGACACTCAGGGAGTTTTGCCCAAAAAAGAGTTCTGTGAAATTCTGCCGTTTAGTGTGTTGCTTTATTCTCGACAAGGGACGATAGAGAAAATAAAAGCTCATCGGTGTGGACTTTTTATTGTGTACTGGCAGTTTGTGAGTCTTGTGATCACTAATACACACAAACTTTCTCCATCAACCTGGGGGTAAGCACACTGTTAGTCAGGTGATTTACTGGAAGGACGGCGAAAGGACCCCAGAGGATATGTGTTTTGTTAGCTTTTTTTACAGGACAGAAATAGGGGGGCTTTTAGTTTGAAGGCTGCAGCCCCGGAGGGATAAGACCCTGGGGGTCTTGCCTGACCCTCTCATCCGCCTCCATTTGTCTTGTATACCACACACACACACACCCACACACACTCCAACTTTAGTGCATCAGTGTTATGATCCAAATGTAAACACTGGCAGGGTCTGTCTGACAAGAGGGAAGGTAAAATGTTGGTAATATAAACTGGGGGGAGAAATGTGTTCCAAAAATGTGAAGAAATGATGTGAAGAATAACCAACGATTGCCATATCCTAACCTGTAGAAGTGTTGTGGGATCCATTTCGGAGATCTGCTGAGGCAAGTTGTGCGTGCACGCACATAAACACACACGTGTACACACATGTACACGAGGCAGGTATAAAAGTGGCCCATGTGTTTCCAGTCTTTGGCCACATTATAGACTTCCTGCTCCAGAAACGTAGGCAGTAAAGTGAAGCTCATTAGGGTACTGACCTTCTTCACGTTCTTCCTTTGCCCATCTCTCTCTCTCTCTCTCTCTCTCTCTCTCTCTCTCTCTCTCTCTCTCTCACCGACCTATCTCCCATCAGTCTGACCTATCTCTCTTCATGTGTGTGTGCACAGACGACACCGGGACCCTCCTGCTGGCGGGAGTGTGGCTGACCACCAGAAGACGTCGCGGCAGCAGAAGGCCAGAGACCCCGCTGCGAGTCCCACCGCGGAGGACCTCTTCGACGACTTCTGACCTATGAAGATGTCTTCTTTTTTTAAAACCCTTCTAAAAATAAAACGGAGGTCTATGAATACTGTTTTACATTTTTAAGTTGAAGTGTTTACTTTTGGTGATTCATTATTGGGTGATGTGATGCGTTTTTAATATATATTTATTTGACTCAGCGAGACAGTAAAGATATGTGCTTTTACTGTTGGCGATGTGAGCTGGTTATATGAAATTGTATAGGACTTTACAAAATAAGTTTGTTTTTTATGCAACCATGTTTTTCAAATCAATAAAGTAAGTCTGCTTCTGTTTTGTCAATCAAATCGAAATGTATTATTATTATTTTTAAACCACATGCGCTATAATGCCTAAATCGTTTAGCATATGAGAGTTAACTGAAAGATTCCTTCAGTTCTTGCCGGTTTGTCATCAGGTCTCTCTCTCATCCCCTCCCTGTCCCTCTCCAAGCTCGCTCGCTCTCTATCTCTTTCTCTCGCTCTGTCTCTGTCTCTCTCTGTCTATCTGTTGCTCTCTCCTTCGTCTCTTTATTGCTGTCTTGGCTCTCTCATCTCTTTTGGATTCCCTCTTTCTCTCCTCCCTCTCTTTCTTGCGCTCTCTCTCTCTCTCTCTCTCTCTCTCTCTCTCTCTCTCATCTGTGATGCTGTTGGGCGGTAGACGGGGTGTTGAACATGTGCGTCCCTCCTCCTAACCAGTGGGGCTCACACTGTGTGTAAAGTGGATTTGAACTCTCAGCCGTGGGTTTAGTCGTGGAAAGAGCGGTCCAGGCAGACAGCTGTTTTAAGGAGGTATAGGAGTCGTCAGGAGAACTTGTATCGCGACCCCCAGGGACCTAAAAAGTCAAAGCGCTTCAGACACGCACGGCTGGATGAACACGAATCAAGTTGTGTTGGTGGTTTTTAAAAGGTATCCTTACTTTTATTTGCATTCTTGTATTTATCCATCCCCACCAAAATCTAAAGTTGACGCAACTATGTTACAATATGGAATTGGGCGAGACTTTAAGAGACTTCAAGACTTCAAGGTTTTTTTGGTTGGCTATTTGATGCTTTTCCTTCTTATAGACAGATATTAATTGATTGTTATTAATTTGACTTGATTATATTGATAATCGTGATTGTTGTTATTTGTGTTAGTTGTCATTTAGCTTTGGTTGGAATGTTCCCACACTGATAAAGCGAATGATAACAAACGTGTTGATAAAAACAGACGCTTGGAAACGTTGATGTCCATTAGGGTCCACTGTCAGTCTAGACTGGATCGCTTGATAATGTTCATTTATTTATTTTATACGGCAACAGTTGCCTTTTTACGACAGCTCACATGCAAGTCAATTAATATTTCTGACATTAATTTATCACATATTTGACACTTTGACGCTGTGTACGTAGGCCTAATATGCATACAAATGCCAACTCGTCGCATTACGCGTAACAGTGTCTTATTTAATAGATTGGCCCGAGATGTTTCTTCAGCTGCTGTGTATGGTGTGCCTTTGTGCCGGCTTCACCCATCAAGGTGAGTAACCTATGCTCACAACCTTCTTAGTCGTTCTTGTTTTTGTTTATTTTCTTAACATTCTTCTCCCTCTTAATAATGCCTCTCCTGATAGTTTTCGTTCCTTGATTCACACACACACACACTCACTCACTCACTCACTCACTCACTCACTCACTCACTCACTCACTCACTCACTCACAGACACAGACATACACCTGATGATAACATGCAAGGAAAATATTTGTATTGTAGCATTACAAAGTCAGTATGTGTGTATGGGTGTGTGTGTGTGTGCGTGTGTGTCTGCCTGTGTGTGTATGTGTGTCTGTCCTCAGCGCCCGCACATGACATCAAGAAGACGGAAAAGAACTTCCCCGTTTCGGGATCTCTTTCCGGCCAGGTGGTGCTGCCCTGCCACTTCTCCACCCCCGCCTCCGCCTCCCCCACGCCCGCTCCCTCCCAGGCCCAGGACCCGGAGCACCTGAGGGTGAAGTGGACCCGTCTGGACGGGCAGGGGGACCAGGTGGTGCTGGTGTCCCAGGGAGCGGTGATGAAGGTGGGCCAGGACTTCAAGGGCAGGGTGTCGGTACCCGGTCAGCCGGGGTCGCCGGGGGACGCGTCCCTGACGCTGGTCGGTCTGAGGGCCAGCGACGCCGGCCTCTACCTCTGCGAGGTCATGCACGGGATGGACGACTCCCAGGACGCGGTCTCGCTGAGCGTCAGCGGTGAGTACGTTAGGGGTGTGTCGGTGACGGCCGTCTGCAGACGTCGGTACACGGGTTCGTCAACGCCGTCGTGTTATTTTTGCTGTTATGTGTTTTTTGAGATATCACAGTGCTGGCCTGAAACAGCAGCACTGTTCCAGTGTCACTGTAGACTGCTCACAGACCCCTGGGGTCAAGGCATTCAGAAAAAATTAACTCTGACTCCGAATAGTTCAGCCTAATTTGGAATACATTGAGAAATGTGGTAAAAAAAAGTCGATGAACATCCTTTGTGTGATGATTCACTTGCTGGCGATTCACTAGCTGGCGAACCCACTAGTTTTGATTCAGTATCCATTTGAGGCAAAGGGAAACTATTACCAAAACTGAAAAAAAAGATGACTCACACAGTGTTATACCATTACTCTATGTTGCTTCTGTACACTCAATGTTACAACGATACAGTGAACATGAGCAGCAGTCACTGGACAGGAAGCAACACAACACCTGAAAAGGAGCACTTCCCAGCATGCAATGTTTCGAAAAAAGATTAAATGTTACCGTGACAACAGCCAGGCACACCCAAAACTGGCTTTCGGCACGTGTGATATTAAAACACCCAGGATAGTCATCTTTTATTCAGATATAACATGACACGAAACATGTCAGCAGCCACCCCCGCAACAAAACTGACAAAAGACCACTTGATCCAGAAGATGTTGAATGCTATAATGGTACTCTGTAGGAGCCAAACTTCTCCCACTGTTTCAGTTTCCACTGGGCTAGACAGCCAGTGCAGATATAGGAAGCCAGCATCGCCCGTGTTGGATAATATTTCATCCAGAGCCCATGTTGACATGGGCCCGAGACACTCACAAAAAGATTCCACATTTGCACCGAACATTTGGCTTTGTTCAGTCGGTCTTAGACAAAGGCTCTCTTATGCATGTGACATACAACTCCGTGCTCACCGTCCATTCATTCATTCACAATCTTCCCCACGTCGTCTTCCCTGCCAGGATATCCCCACAGACAAGATATAATCCCCCCTCCCCCTACCCCTGTTCCCCAGTTGAAAATAATGGACCCAATTACGCAAGACAACAGCCTCGGCTGTTTCGAAATGAAAGTAGCCCAACGTCTTCTGGTTCCCCACACCGTAACTCAGCCTACGCTTTGCCGAGCCGGGCTTTGTATTGGCTGGATGAGAGTTTCCACTCCCAAGAAAGAACTTTCTATTTTTTCTTCGAGCAATCATATCTAATTTTGCGTCATTACGGATAACAGCGTCCCTTGACTCGCGGTTGTCGAATAATGAAAGTAGTGTTCATCCATTAAAAAAAAAACATGTAGAGAAACGGTACACGAATACAAACGGTGATAACAACGTTTTTGTTTCACTGCATGTGAAACTGCACTGAGCGCTCTGCTTTTTGTCTCCATGCCCGTTGTTTTGAACCTACCCGCTGTGGCAGATTACCACCCCCGCCTCCTGCAAACCAAACAATTGAACTCAGCTGCCCGGGGAAATTCAAACCAGAGCATTGACTGTCAGCAAGGGTTTTTTCCCCCGATAATCTGCTATTCGTGTTCGAGCAGATGCTTTTATCCAAAGTGACTTCCAGTAAAATCAGATGCATGTCCTGAAGGAGCAGGAAGTGGTAGGACGCCTACAGGTCAGGGATTGAACAGAGTACCTTTCGGGTTGAGAGTGGAATCCTTGCCACTACACCCTCCTGCCCCCACCGTCCCAGCCATATTTGTGATTATTTACGGTGGTCTTCCCCCCCCCCCAGGCGTTGTCTTCCACTACCGGGCCAGAACCAGCCGCTACACACTGAACTACCCTGCGGCCGTACAGGCCTGCCTGTCGGCGGGCGGCACCATCGCCACTCCACAACAACTCACCGCCGCGTTCGAGGACGGATTTGACCAGTGTGACGCCGGTTGGTTGGCCGACAAGAGTGTCAGGTGTGGTTTTTTTCTTGTTTTTTGGGTCAGTGTTTCCTTTTCATTGGATTGTAGTTCAACGTGCGTCAACGTCGCGCGATTGGGTGTTGTCGTTTTTTCGGTTGCATTGGTGAATGTTGCCGGTCAATAGTTTCTAATCTGTCATCGAAGGCCCTGCTGAAGCAGACTGAAAACATCCAGTGGGATTAGCCTCACATACTCATTTAGTTATCTTGCCTTGGATCAAAGCCTCTTCCTGAATGACTTGATGTGCTTTTATCATTTTCTAGGTACCCAATCACGAAGCCCCGTCCAGGTTGCCATGGAGACAAGAAGAACCAGCCAGGAGTGAAATCGTACGGTTTCCGTCCTTCGGAGGAGACGTACGATGTTTACTGCTATGTTGAAGAACTCAACGGTAAGTTTCAGCTCTTGTGTTAATACTTAGTATTTTTTCTGTTTTCTTTCTGTATTTTCTGTTGTAAAAGGAATCAACTGTATGTTTCATGCTACGTAATGCATTACAACCTACTGCCACGTCGTCTTTGCGATGTTTGGGTGAATGATCATGTTGTAAATCTATCATAGCACGTTTGATAAACTGATAAAATATGGCAACACGATTGTAAGAGCAGAATATATGATTGAATTTATGTACATTATTAACAGGAATGGTCCAGAAATAACTTAACATTTAGATTGAAATACCAACGCTGATTCATCCAACTTGTACATACAGGTAGCATGTATCAGTAACCATTAACCATTAACCATTTCTTTCCTGCTACTAATTCTCAATGACATTAATGGTCAGGTAGGGGTTAGGGCATCTTGCTAAAGGATGCTGAAAGGTAGACAGAGGACATCGGGGATCGAACCCTGAACCCCCAGCATCCTTAACATTGTACTATCCCGGTCCCCTTTCCCATGCAGGGGAGGTCTTCCACCCCCGCATCTCTGACAAGCTGTCCCTGGAGGAGGCCCGGCGGGAGTGTGTGAACCAGGACGCGGTGCTGGCCTCTCCGGGCCAGCTGTACGCCGCCTGGAGGACGGGCTACGACCGCTGCGACTACGGCTGGCTGTCGGACGGAAGCGTCCGCCACCCCGTCTCCGTCCCAAGGCCTCAGTGCGGGGGAGGGCTTCTGGGGGTCCGGACGCTGTACAAGTACGAGAACCAGACCGGTTTCCCGAGTCCCACCGCCAAACACGGAGTGTACTGCTTTAAAGGTAAGATTCATCTCTATTACTTATGAATCGTAGTTCGTACTGAAGAAGTTTATCTCCAAAGTACTTTAAAATACGTGTCATTAATAAGGTAGAGGTCAGACCTCTTGTGCAAGGATGCCTACAGGTAGACTGTGGACATTGGGGATTGAACTATCCAGCTGGGGGTTAAAGGCCCTAGCCAAGAGACTATCCTATACCCATTCAGTTTTCTCTAAAGCAGTAAGCAGGCAGTAGCTGAGGGAATAACAACTGGTTCAATGGAAGGGGTTGTTGGTTCCTCCGCTGCTCCTGGCTTAGTGTCCAGGTGCCCTTGCGCAAGGCACTTTATTTTCACTTTGTTCCAAACTTTCCTGATGGGCGTGCTGGTGGCACCATCCATCCACCCATCAATCGATCCACTTTCTTTTCCGCTTCGTCCAGATTAGGGTTGCAGGGGCAGTAGGGCAAGTAGGGTCGCCCAGGTGTTCTTCAGCTCATTCTGGGAATTCCCTGGGTGTTCCCCAAGACAGCTGGGAGACAACCCCACCCTCTGGGATCATCCACATGGATCTCTGCCCAGTTGGTCATGGCCATGACACCAGCTTGGTCTAAACGCTAGCTGCTAGCCTTTAGAACCAAAATGGCCGCCGGGGGAATAAGGCCTATGGGTGCTGTATAAATGCCGGCCTTCTAAAGTTGAGGGTTAGCACCAGGCTCAACCGACACCTTATCACATGTTCTTCTCTTAGCATTAGCGTTACATAAACCTCACAGCAGGAACAAGGGTTTCAAGGAGACACGACGCGATCGCATGCCTTCCATTGTTTTTCTTTTAACGGTTACTCTCCGGTGCGGGAGCTTGTTTGCTGAGCCGTTCTTCTTAGGGGGCTGTCCAAGCCTCTTGGTCCGCAGGGAGGACATCTTGTTTGGGTGGACACCACCGTGTTCCAGGGAGGCCTTAGAGAAGGTCGGAGGAATACTGAAACAACGGTTTGGTAGGAGGTCAACGAACCGAAACAAAAGACAAGACAAAGCAGACCGTTTCATTTTTTTTTGGTCCGTTGAGATTTCTCCTAATTTCTCCGAGATGTTCAGACATGTACGTTTCGACTTTTTGGCCACGATCTTATCCAAGAGTGACTTCAGCGAGGCTGAGAACACTCAGAGCTTGGCTTTAGCTACGCAGAAGAGAAACTGTTTGTGTTGTCGTACCAAAAGTCGGTTTGTTGAATTGCATCTGGCGTCCTGAGACGCGAGGCCTGTGGCCCAGTGGCCTGCCTCACCCTAGCGTTGTTCAGCTGCCAAAGCAAGGCAGAAAACCCTCTTGGAGAATGAAGTACACGCGAGAATGAAGTACACGCATGAGGGTGGAACCCCACATTTTGTAGGATTTTACCCCCCTCCGAAGCAAAACAAATTGTATAGAAGATGAAACCTCTACAGGGTGACATTTACGACGGGACAATGTTTTGTTTTTTTACGAGGGGAAAACCCGACTCATGCGCTCTTTCACAGATATTGCAGAAACAGGACAGGTCTTTAATGCATCACAGCTGGACCC
>OMKX01083678.1:3089-14608 GCA_900302425.1 Brosme brosme
CTCCTCTCTCTCTCTCTCTTTCTCTTTCTCTCTCTCTCTCTCTCTCTCTCTCTCTCTCTCTCTCTCTCTCTCTCTCTCTCTGTCTGCATGTCTGTCCTGCAGACCTCCATGTATGGGGAGGGCACCTACCTGACCAGTGACCTCAGCATGGCAGTGCTCTACAGCCCCCACAGCAGTGGCTGGAGGGAGAGCGTGCTGGGGCCCCTGCTGAGCTGCGTGGCCCTGTGCGAGGTCATCGACCACCCGGACGTCAAGTGCCAGGTCAAGAGAAAAGGTACGTGCTCCGCAGGGGTCAGGACTCACAACTTCTGGGGCCGCTGACCTTTTCATTTGGTGGCACCCTAACAGATTTGGTCGCACCCCTTTTTTTGCCGCATGGACGCAGTATTGACATGTCTTCTGTCTCGTACCTTCAATCTGTGTACATTCATTTGAAAAGATGAACTCACTTACAATAAATACAAGTTTAGAAAATAAAGTCAAATGATTTTATTGCATTGGAGGTCCGTTTTTTCCCATGCTCTTATCTTGAATAACACGAGTGCTGCGGTGCCATTTCATTGAAACTCTGCACAGTGGTCAAACCACCTTCGCAGTCGTGTGTCACGACTGGAACTTAAGTGAGTCGTGTTTCCGATGAGAGCAGTCCCACCAGCGCTGCATACAGCCGCTCTTAAACTTCCAACACTGCTCAAATCTCCATTTCCGCCATCATATCAAACACAGAACAAAACCTAAAATCAAATCTTCAGACGGGATTTGTCCTTTCCACTCCGGTGCCGATGTGGCGCGTCGTGGCTCTCTGGTGCCCAACCCGCTTCACACTGAAGCTCTGGCGCAATCGAGTCGGACTCGGACCAAAAGTGGATCCGAAAGCCTACTACTAGTATCCTGCTATGGCTCCTGCTATGTAGTATCCTGCTATGTAGTATCCTGCTATGGGCAGGAGTGTCCTGCCCATAGCAGTATTAGTCATGCTATGGGCAGGATACTCCAATGTCAACAGCCTATCTGAGTTCAATGACATGTTTATGAAAGAAATGACTTCTTCATTACTTCACATTACTTGCGACGCTTCGGTGAAAGCATCTGCTAATAGCAGATACTATCTGTCATAACTAGCTAGGGGATATTGCTAATAGATTTAGCTTACTTGCTGCTGATCCTCCAGTTCTTCCCTCAAACTCTTTCAGACTCGGACGCCGTTGACCGCCAGCGCGCACGAGCGAGGAACAGTGAAGGCGGGGAGGTCCCGGAGAAATATTTTATTGTCACCAATAATCAGCTGTTGAGAGTCAAGTACCTTCTTGTCTACTCCCAGAGGCGGAGCCTGTCCAGGTAAGGACTATGAAGGGGTGGAGCTGTATGAGAGAATCTACACAACTTTGCACATTGCTGTCACCTTGACTCTCAGAGGTCCAACATACTGTATATGTGCCGTCATGAGACTGGGCTAGCACTCAACATCTGTGTGTCCTGTGGGGTTAACCAGAGGAAGAGGTCTTATCTCCAGCTGAGCACATGGAGGTTTTTCTCAGCTTTTGATATATGAAGTCTGCCTCCCCTGTCACCGTTTAGTGAGCGAGGATTCTACGTAGCAAAGCCTCCAGGTTATTGCTATCCACTTCTTTACAAGATTTAGTGAGATTTCCTCAAGCAAAGAGCGTTGGATCTTGTGTGAAAACCCAATAACCAATAAATAGTGACTGTTTTAAAAGGTCACTGCTGGTTGAACAACATTTTCTAATATGTGTGGCATTAGTTAGGGTAGGGCATCTTTATCCACCGAACCCTGACAGTGTTAAAGCCATGCGTCACACAGCAGTTTGGACCAGCTAGACAAACACTTCCTTTTGAAAGATGTGTGTGTCAATAACAAACCAACAATACGTGGGTGACATACGTATCACACACTGGACAGGCACGTCTCCGCCTCATCTGCCCCTGCAGCTACTACTACATTTGTAATACTACACTTTAATCAACTGAGTGACACAAGAACGCAGGTAGAATCATTGGTCTCCATTTCCATCCACGCCAGTAGAACAATGTCTCACTTAAACGCTGCACACTTAACAACAAGGCATTCCATAAATAACAGCTACCATCACGTCCATCGTTGTTTTTCCATCATCACACATAAAGGGTTATGTTATTGGTGACGTGGCCGGGTGCTGTAACCACGGTAACCACCGTCTCCCCGCCTCTCCCCCCCAGCAGGCACTCCAGGGGGTCCTCCTGGATGGTCAGGCACCACTTCGCCATCATGATGAGCCTCTACCTGCTGCTGCTCATCTGCATCGGGGCGTTCAACTCCAGCAGCTTCTTAACCTTCTGCCACAGACTGTTCCGATGAGCCGCCCCTGGATATTAGCTCTCCGTGCCTTCCGGGTTAGAGACAATCGTCAAATAATCTCAATTTTGTATTCTATATATATATATATATCTCTCTCTCTCTCAGAAGGATCACTGTTATGTACCTTGATGCTCACTTTTGAACCAGAAGTTCTCATGACAACGGTTACATGATCACTTGGTAACCTCTTAAAAAAACTAAAAAGAAACAATGGTGTTCTATTTTATCTTTTTTTACTGCTATGCAAAGAAACATCCTGTACATAGTCGGGTTATTTTATTCCTGTAAACAGCATTTGTTTTGACACGCTCCTGCAACGCCAAAATGTCCCAGAATGTGTTGTTTTACAAACCTGACTGGTGGTTATTATCACATTATTACTTTTTGTTGTTGAATGTCTTATGAGGGGATATGAGTTGATGTATGATCTCATCCAGTGTAGCGGATTCATTCATATTATTGCCACCTATTTACAAGGGGCAATGGAATCATCAACCACGATTCTGGTTGTTTTTCTATTTTAGTAAACACAGTCAACAGAATCTACAAATCAATATTATACTTTTTTGAATACAGCCTCACTTATATCCATTTTACTGCGATGATTATAACCCACTTCTACCATACTGGGTATTACCTTATACTTGATGTTCCTCACTCCCATGTCCGGGACTCGAGGTGGAATCAGCTGGGACAGGATTAGCCGCCTGCCAGGTCTTAAGTCGCATCGCTTCTTCAGACCGACGTCTTTCTGAAGGTCACCTCACAACCCTGAGGTCCCACAGCGATCTGTTGTCGGCTGGCTGTGTGTCGCCTCGCTCACATGTGTGGTTGAGCAGCTAAACGTGTTCCTCTGATTTATTGCACCTGGCGCCGGTCTTTGGTGTCCATTGTCCGTTTATCAGGGATAAAGACGGGGAGATACGGGCTGATAACAACGGCCGGCTGCTTTGGTGAAGTCCTCTTTTGTTCCAGTAGTTGGATTATACGGCGTTGTGTATCAGCGGTTATAGCCGCATTTTTTTTCTTTTTTTTCTTTTTGTTCAACTCTTGTTTTTATAGCATCTCTGGATTTTCAGAATTAAAGGCAATGCATTTACATATTACTTTTTGAACATGGTGGAATATAGTTGGAATATTGTTTTACAATATTTTTTGCCATTAATGAAAGAATAGATCCTATAATATATATATATGGCACTATGATATGTTATGCAGACCGCACACTTAATTAGGATAAACCCTTGGAATTATCAGATAAATTGGTTAAATTGTAATAAACTACATAAGTTTAATTGCAATATGTATATTAAGACCTAATAATTACAGCATATTTATCTTAGTCTTGCAATGCAAAGTATTTGGACCAAGATCATGAGCCTTGTAATCGATAGACTGCTTTGTTGTCATAAACCTAAAATGGCCTCCATTGTCGGTCGACTCTTTATTCCATCAACCGTTATTCCATCGACGAGGAACTTGCGTGCTCATAAAACTAACTGGAGTTCTACAGCGACCAACGTTGGGGAAACAGTCTGGATGAAGGGACTCTGTTGGTTTGGATCATATTTATTTTAAATTAAATTACATTATTCATTACTCCAGTGACTTTTGACTGAATAAACCAAAATAGTATATCATTTAAATGTGTGCATTATGTGATGTCCCAGTGGAAAGGTTTCCAGTCTTCAAAACTTGTTCCAGTGCATTGTTCCAAGGATTCTTAACACGAGATCCAGTGTACAAAAATAAAACCTTTATTTCACATAAAACAAAATACATTTGATTTCACATCGTCTTCACATATAATAATGAAAGGGACAGATCTGCACAAAAATAATGAAGTTAGCTGCCATTTTCCATTAGATTGATTCACTGTTCAACACTAACGCTATGGGTCACACGGTGTCACTCAGGCATCCGTTTGAGGGGTTGGACAGTTGGGGAGTAAGCACATGAAAACCCCGTCGGCTGTGCTCTGCGAAGAGAAAAACAACTCGATGAAAGGCTTTGTGATCCGTGTATTCATTCTGCACTCGGACAGACCCACCAGAAGCTGCCGGGGGTCTGAATGCTCCTTCTGTACCTGTAGGTCGTTGTTCAGTATGCCGCTGTGAGGCAGGGAGAGGTGCTGGTGCACACATCTCCCAAAGCGGTGCAGACACGAGGGGTCTGACGGGGTGCAGGCCTGGGGGCACGACGAGGTCCTGACCACCATGCAGCTGGAGCAGGCGGTGTGCTGGCAGGCTCCGTGACAGGCCTTCTGATCCAGAGACGCAGACCTTGTTGACGGGGAGAACGTTTGCTACTCATCTGTGTGAGATGAAATGGTAGGCAGAGTGTGATGGGAGGGCCGTGGTGTCACCTGGCAGAGCAGATCTCATTGTGATTGGCTTGGCAGTATTCTAGTGTGCACTCTGGGAGACAGTGGCCCAAATCAGTCGATTCCAGCACTACAAAAAAACACAAAGAAAAGATCTATACACTTTTTGAAAGCACATGCACACAGATATACAATTTGATTTAATTGATCATTAATAACGACCAATTTCATTTTTTTAAGTATCGTCAATCCACCAGCTACTGATACTGTATCTATAAATCTATCTCTTGACACCATGGCCTCACTGTTAAGAAAAGCCTTTGAATCAAAGGAAGCCTTGACAACGCTATCATACTTTACAGCTCTGAAACGAGATTAGCAGAAGAGTCCCCATTCCCATGACAATTTTAGAGACAAATAATGCATTGCTGTGAGATAGAGTGCAATATTTCTGAAATCTGTTCAATATTTGTTAGGGCTGCACAAGATCTTATTTGCATTGCAAAATGAATGACTGTCATTATGTCCCTTTTTAAAACAAAATAGATAATTAGTAAAGCACACAATATCGGAAATAGTCAGTCAATTCAATCTGGAGATAATATAGTGATGCCATTCCTATGAAGAGATGACCTGCAGAGATGCAGCCTTAGGAAGCGGCCCTTGCCTGCGCTGCAGACTCCCCGGTGCTCCTGGTGGTCTGAGGGCTCCTGGCTCACGCAGACGAGGCCCGCGTCACACTTCCCCAGGTAGTCCCACCTGCCTCCGCAGCTCTCCCCGGCCATCCGGGCGCACACGGCGCAGCAGCCGCAGACCCCCGTGGTGGTGCCCCCCCTGCACTGGAGCTTCAGGGCGCGCCGGGGGGTGCAGTGGACCCGCTCGCAGGGGGGGCAGTGCAATGTCTGCAGCCCCCCGGGTGCCTGGCTTTCGGACCGCACCGCCCCGAGGAACGCCACCGCCATAATGAAGAGCAACATCTCGTTATAGTGTTGACTCTACAGGTGGGGGAGCGAGGGACGGCCTTATATGTCGGCACGACGCCATTAAGGCGACATTCCACCCCCAGCTGACAGCCAATAGGGGATGGCGGGGGGTTTGTGCCCCGAGTGCTCTAATAACCATCGTCGTCTTATCTTTACAATATGCCATATATATACAATGTTTTTTTCTTTTGTTTGTGTTCAAGTAAATCCCTCTGTTGTCCCCCCCTGAACTGTAAGATAAGCTTAATGAAGGTTGGAAAGACGGGGCCCTTTGTAATTGGAGTCATGTGACCTATGTAGGGGGTAATTTAGTGTTAGACTGTGAGCAGGTTATGACCTATTTTCTTAAAAGAACAAAAGGACGCTGACATGTTATCTGATAGTGTCAGAACATCTCGATATTTTGCAAGCTGCAAATACAAATGATTGCAAGATGTGTGGCTTTGCACAATGAGAGCTGACTTTATCGTGTTTCACTTGTGCATAGACACCAAGTTATTCAATACATTTAGTTGGCATTTGAAAGTGAAGGTATACTGATATTTTTCTCTTTAACATTTGCATCTTACCAATATTGTAGGCGAATGCTTTTTGCAAAAACGTGCTCACTGCAGCCACGTAATGAATCGCTAACAAAACTAAATGGGAACATACAGTACCGTCATATTTAAAGCAGAAAGTATCTTATTAAAGTACTAGCAATTACCTGTAACTACTTCAACGTATATTTGATTTTATTCCGTTTTACATTTACACTTGTTTTTTAGGTTTCAGAACATAGTATGTAGCTATAAAGGTCATTTTAAAAATGTTTAATTGATAAAATATGTCGCAAGTATGTTTGTGAAATACTATATACTGATAAGTGGCTCATATCAAAGCATCTTTACAGTGCAGCTAGGCAGTGCTTCTGTAATGTGCGTGTATAGTGACATTCAAAAGAACCACAATGTAACTGCTCAGCTCGTATACATAAACCCTTGTTGAGTCTCTTAACTGAAGTGGAATGCAATGGTCGATTTTGAAAAGTCGAATTAATTTCCAACAGTCCCTTTGAACAAGCATCATAATGCAACTCTACCTCCCTGGGGTCACCATTACCTCAAAACACCGCCATAGACCAATCCATCGAATTGGCTTGGAATAGTGTCATTTGTAACAGTAGAGTAAATAAAGCCATACTAAATAAAGTCACAACATCGTTTGAATAAACGAAAGACAAATTACTTTTTGATTTAATTTGTTGAAAAGCACAAACTTTATGGACAAAAGGTTTCCTGTATATTTGATTATTTATTAGGTGGTCACTTAACTGCTTTGGATGCAGTTTAGTTTTTACAGGGAAAACAGCCAATGGGATGTTAATTGAAAGAAAATCAGTTTTCTTTCAATTAATCACTCACTCCATGAAATACTATAAAGAACGGCAAAACCATCATCATCTATCAGGGTCCTAGTGCATCTTAATCCGCTTGCTTCGTCTGACATGCAGCCCAAGACGTAAACTAAAGTATTCATATCATATTGATCTTAAAACCAGTGAAAAGCAACCAATTATTTTCCATTTCTGAAACTAAGTAGCCTAGATTTGGTGTTTTTATGAAAATACATTTTCTGTCCATCAGATAATCGTTGCAGCACTAAAACGACTGCACGGCATAGCTGTGAGGGGCAGACATGATGTTCAAACTGGAGGGCATACAGCAGGAGCCTCTACATGAAGTCTTCATAGTCCTGCGTGTAGCCGCCACCCTCAAACTGGCCGTAGTCCGCGAGGTCGTCCTTCAGCTTGGCCTTCAGCCCGCCTGCTGTCACCACTCCCTTCTTCTTCTTCTTCCCCTTATTTAGGAGCTATAGGAACAAAATGGCAACGATGAGATGTGACATAGGACTTTGTGACCCCATTGTAGAACTGTATCGCGCAGGATCAAGTCCAACAACAGCTATACTTGCATATTATTTATAAACAACTAATTATCTTTATCAGGTTATAATTGAAACAACAACCAAACACTTCAGAGTAGATGCATTGCAGCAATAGTGACCGCATGGTATACTTTTAAGTTGCAGTGTGTATCATTTCAACTAGCTCGTAGCTTAAAATAGCCAGCACATATCTATAACCAATGCTGGTTTCAATTGTTATCAATCAAATCCTATAAATACAAAATGCTGTCCCCTCCGTACCTCCCTCTTTGTGTACAATAATCGTAGTGATGGACACTCCCAAAGCCCCTCCCACTCACGCCACCCAGCCAGAGTGGACAGAACCCTGTTATTCTGACAGTCTCCCGCTTACTGACTTGGTTACTTAGCAGTGGGAGGCGCTCAGTCTTACACAAAGTGACTTTAAATAATGAGTGTGTAAAACAAACCTTCTCTTGTTTTTGTTTCTCGCCCAGTAAACTGGTAATGGAGGAGTTGATCTTCTTCAAGTCCTCTATCTCCACTGCAATGACATTGGCATATGAGTGACATGTGCTCATAGTGTCACTTGAGCAATGTGATGAGGGGAGGCAGTATACACAAGCAATCCTAAATTAAATAAACCACACAGCCTCGGTGAAGGACTCACGTGAGATGCAGAGGTCTTGAAACAAGGACTCCAGCAGGCCAGAGTAATGGGCTGAGCCCTCATAAGGGCAAAGCTTGTCTTTCAGCACCTTCTCAAATCCACTGAAGTCCTCTTTGGAGGACGGGCTCATTGCATCGATTCCCGTTGCGTCGCCCGGTACACCAGCGACACCTGGAGAACAAAAGGCAGAACGTAATGAAAGAAGTAGACGGTTTAACAATATTTCTTTAATAGTTTAAAGGGCATTCTAGATAGATCAACCCAGCCTCCCCAGTGGACTGGTAAACTGGTAGGCTGTTGTATCCGTCATACATCAAGGTGGACATTCCCTCTTGTGATGTCACTAATGGGTGCATTTTGAAATGGAACGTCACAGCGTCAACGTCACACCTGGTGGTATAATAGGGCCCCTTAAATCAATACTTTAACCACCATTTAAAAAGGGTTGTCTTGTGCGGTCTTGACGATTTGCCCCTCCAAACATCACCATTTCATTCAACAAAATACTTGAGGTCAAGATCAAGATGATGGATCATGAACCCGCTATAGAATAATATACATTGAGGACATACCGGTGGTTTAGCTGGCCTGCTTAAGTCAGGCCAATGAAGATCAAGATGATGGATTGTGAACCAGCTATACATAGAATAATATACACTGAGGACATACCAGTGGCTTCGCTGGCCTGCTCTACAGCAGGCTCCTCCTGCTGTTCTCCAGCCTCAGATTCCTCCTCAGGGGTGAGCTCGGCACTTTCCTCATTGTCCTCTAACTAAAAAGATAATGTTTTTGTTGCATGACTTAAACTGGTTATTGTTCATAAAACAATGGATTTTTTGCAACAAAATGACCAGATCTTAAGAGAAACTCCAGTGTTGTTGGCCCAACGTGGATTTCTATCCATAACTTAGTTGCTACATTTTGTATTCGGTCTTGACATGGTAAAAGAAAAAAAGGGTTTCCCACACTGAACTCTTGACAATGGGCTGACTACACCGACCAACACAATCGCTGTGCTGAGCCTCCAGTTTAGCTTATCTCAGCTGGGATTAGTGAAAAAAACAAGGAAATGAATGGCTTCACTGCCTTCATTCACTGTAAGTGTAATGTTTTGCTGTGGTGAACATGTGCACTAAAGCACTGTTATTGTAGGAATCATATTTAATAAATAAAAAGGTATTCAAAAAATCTATACAAAATGATCCAATGGAGCAATACTCACTCTTTTTTTCAGTTCCTCTTGTTCTTTTTCTTTTATTTTTTCACTTAGTTTCTTCTTTTCAGATTTGACTGTTTCTGGGAGAAAACCACATGAGAACCGTTTTAAAGAGCAGCATATATGAGCTTGATTCCAAGGGCCAACATGATCTATTAACCTAGGTGACCTAACGTTACAGCCCAATCCATGCTCACGTCTACTAGCAAAGAGTAGCTTCTACTATAAACGAGGCGATGTTATGGTATTGAAATCCTATGTTACCTGCTTTATTTTGTTCCTCCCTTTTCAGTTCCGGTTCTTCGTCATCCCAATCGTCCTGCAAAATAAGAAATAGTTTAATAACATGAGAAATGGAAGCGGAATGTATTATATCACTTAATGAGTCAGATGCCTCAAAAATAACGTTACCTTGGGGTCATCATCAACGTCTTCATCGTCCCATTTATCCAACTCAACGGTCTTCTTTGGTGCTTCTAGCTCCAGATGTTCAGCGTCTAATCATAGGAAAGAAAATCACTTTTATGAAGGCTTTCGAGCTTTATTACTGACCAAACAATATGAGAATTTAGCTACCGGAGCTACTCACCCCAGCTTTCTTCCTCCGCCATTTTGCATGTGTGGTCACATCCTGTCCCAACAGTTCAAGTTCCCCTGACTGCAGCCCGCAGACGGTGCTCAATGTGGGCGGTGCTCAATGTGGGCGGAGTCAAATGTTTGACTCCGTCAAACATTATCTGCGGGCTGCAGTCTGGGATTCTCAGAAGGACTGCTGGATATTGGTACCCAGATTGTCGCCAGGTGTGTAACCTCCATGTTTGCCAGAGCTGGGCTGGGAGGAGTCTGCCCCCCACACTCCTGCTCTCCTAGGTTATTGTGGGCGTGGCCACTGTTCCACCCCCAGGACACCACAACCGCCAAAGTCCTTAAGCCTCATCTAGAATATAAAATATATATTTATAAATATATATAGACATTTATATATAAATACATATAGAATTATAAGGGAAATCATTGAGATAAATGTCTAATTTATTTTGAATTTGCTTCTGGGAATTGTGTATTTTTTTTGGCCATCCCACTAGAAATGGATAGACATAGCTACTGTTTATTTTCTTATAAAACACCCAACTATGTGAGAGAATCTTAAACCTAATTCTAAATGTATATTATAACCAGGGGTGGACAGTAACGAAGTACATTTACTTGAGTACTGTCCTTAAGTACAGTACTCGAGCATCTGTACTTAACTTGAGTATTCATTTTTTTGGAAACTTATGACTTTTACTCCACTACATTTGAAAGACAAATGTTGTACTTTTGACTCCACTACATTTCTGGGAAGGTTCCCGTTACTCGTTACTTTGAAGCATAGCTTTGAAGTCAGCGGATGAATTTTCTTTTCTTTTCTAAAATGCGATTGGCCATACACTGTGTTCGTCACAGGAGAAAACAATCACAATAAACGACTCCTCCTACGCTGTCAGTCAAGTTCAAAGTTCTTGCTGCAGAGACGATGTACTTTTGAGTATGAAAATACTTTAAAAGTAGTACTTTTTTAAAAGCAAGTCCCCCAGTACTTTAACTCAAGTAGAAATTTGACTGAACAACTTTCACTTGTATTGGAGTAATATTTGACCAGGAGAATCTGTACTTTGACTCAAGTAATGGAGTTGTGTACTTTGTCCACCACTGAATATAACTAGAAATATTTTTTCAATCCTTCAGAGGGGTGGGTCTTCTTGTAGTTGGTTCCCTGTGGTTTTGCTGTGGTAAGCACAGCATAATGTCACTGAAATGTAGCAAGGTTGTGCAGGTCTGTGCTTCACAGACTGCAGACTAAGCTGAAATTAGACTCTGCAAAGAATTCAAAGCAATTATGGTATTGAACATGTTGTCTCGTGATGTACTGTAGACTGGTTTGTCTTGAAAGGAACCAGCAAGCGTAAGTTACCGTCAGCACTGGTGTGTATCCATATAACTCCGTCCTGTCGGTGGACGTGTAGTTGAACAGATTTGTGAATGACAATCTGACCCTGTGTTGTTGTTGTTTTTGTTTGTTTGTT
>OMKX01084113.1:2537-14798 GCA_900302425.1 Brosme brosme
CCCCCCCATCCCTAGTCAAAATGTGAGTAGATCAAAAGAGCACCACTTGTCGATAGACCGACGCAGGAAAGTGGAAACATGGATGTTGTCACAGTATCATTCATCACTCCTACGGAGCACTTAATCAATCTGTGTAAATCGGAGAGCTTAACTGAGGGTATAGATTTACACAGATACATTTTTTGGGGGGAGGGGGATTCTATATCTGCTATAAACACTTCATTCTTCAGATATGCTTGTGTGTCATGGGAGTTCAACAAAAAATAACTGCACAATTCGTGTGATGACTCGGTGCTCGTGTATGGCTTTGTTGCCTTTAATTAAAAAAAAATCGGTGTACATGCCTTCTAAGTACTGTGATGAAACTGCAATAACTGTGAAATTAACACATTTTCACTTCCTTTCGATCAGAGCCATTTAATTCTCAGTGCTATAGTGTGAAAAATGTAAGTAGGACAGTGGTTTTTATAGCTTTAAAGAATATAATTTAGAAGCAATAGTTTGCCATAAGATAAGCATAGGTATATTCAACTCAACGGAACAAGAAAACAAAAATGCAATTACCAAAATAATGTAATTACCAAAATATGGACAGAATATATAATTTATATACATTTTCCTGAAGCAATTACAAAGATGAAATAATAAATAATAATCAGCAATAACATGTTTCTGTTTTGCACAACATTGTGGTTACATTATGTGAACTTAATGACGTCATTTAGGGTAACACAGCTCTTCAGTCATACACAGCATCCTCTTTATACACAATCACACGTGTGCTTGACCTTAAAAGACACTTCAGTTCCCGTCACTTTTAAGCGACAAGATTTTTGGCATCACCACACAATGATCCCAGAGATGACCTACAAAGCAGTAAAAGAAATAGCAGCAATTTCGGGACATTGATTTGATCTGTTTTGGTGTTTAAAAGTCAGAATGGAGCCGCTTAAAAATAAGTGTGTAGCATTTGTTATGACAAACAGTAGTATATATATATATTGGCAATGTGAGTCACATTACCAGCACATTTAGTTCAGTTATGAGACTTAACATAAGACACAGGGACACAAAAGGCAAAAGCAAAACAACAGGGTGGAAAATACAATTTTAAATTGGCAAAGGGGAGGGATTCATTATTCATGATAACATAAAAATATCTAAGAATTGAAATTCAAGTACTCATGTTCAATTTGAATAAAAAATATTTGAGGAAAATTGCAGTAACTGGTGTACCACAAAACAGTGGCTAACAATGTTTCAGTAAGTATTTCATTATACATTAAATTGAGTTAATGTAAAATAGGTTTTTTTCTCTATTCAAACACAAGGCCACACTTATTCACAGATTATGGAGAAAAGCCAGCAATGAAATGTATTTGGGTGGACCTAATATAACACAAGTTTGCACAAAGCTACTTAAGGACTATGAGACATTAAGATCAAGTTTTTCGTCAACCATATTTAGCATGTTCTGCAGTGCCACTAAGCTGTTTATAAATATAAGTGGATAAGCTTTTGTACAGATGTAAATAACAAAAAATCCTAATTTTGTGATTCAATACTATAATGTAGTCTACGACCTTTCACTTCAGGAAGTAGTGGGCAGTCTATTAAAAGTCACACATCCACGATAAGCATATACGTGGAGAACTACGTGGCCTGAAACAATATGTGCAAAGACTTGTCCTAACGATGGATAACAAAGAGTGATGAGTTAAAACAGGATGAATCCAAAATTGTGTTGGCAGGGAAAGACATGGGCTCCAGATCCTTGAGTCTGAAACATACGCTTATTTGTCCTTCGTCAGCAACTTTTGCTGGTAGTTGTTGTGGAGCCACGAAGAGCGCAACGCTTCCACAAACATTCAGTCAAAAGTCTCCCACCTCGTCCGGAGATCCTCCACCTTCTTCCTGGGGGGCTCGGAGGGCTTCGTCACCATGGTCAGCAGTTCCCCGAAGGGATCTTGCGTTTCTCTCGCTTCCATGGGGGCTTTCCCCAGCATGTTGCTGGCGTGACTGGGAGCGGAGGGAGGGTCCACCAGGCTGGAGAGGGAATGGTTGCTGGCTGAGGAGTGGGGCAGTCTGGGGACGATGGACGGGAAGGCGGACCGCACCGGTCGGAAGCTGGCCGGTAGCGTGGAGCAGGCCGGTGGTGCGTGCCTGTAGAAGCCCGGCAGCGTGGACAGCATGTGCGGGGGGGTCGGAGCGCGGGTGTAGCCGGGCAGCGGGGGCCCGTACGCCACGCCGAAGGGATTACGGTCCACGGTGGGTGAGTAGTGTGTCTGGGGGGAAGTGTACTGGAGTTGGGCGGAGAAGGGATTTAAGGAGATGGAAGGGTGTGGAAGGAAGGGAGGCAGACCCTGCGGATACGGCCTGGCCGGAAGCATGGGTTTGCCAGAGGGTAACAGCCCGCCGGTGACCTCTCCATCTTCGCCGGAGGAAACGGCACGAGCTTCCACTGAGGAGCTGCTGCCGCTGCTGAGAGGGTCCAGCAGGCTCAGCAGATCTTCCGTGTTCTCGCTGGGCTTGGTGGGTTTCAGCAGGTCTTCGTCCGTGCTCATCCCCAGAGCGTGCCTGAACTCCTGCCCGCCGCTACGTGACATGCCGTTACCGGCCTCCTGGGGTCTGCAGCGGGGTTGGACGGCAGGGGGCACCAGGGACATGCAGGGCTCGGGGGTCTTCCTCCCTTGGGGGCGGGGGATGGTGATGTTCCCCTGGCTGGGGGTGGAAGGCTGCGGGCCGGTGTCGGGTCCCGGGCTGGAGGTCTCGCGGCTGTGGGGCACCGGCGGCGGCGGTCTAGGCGGAGCAGTTCTACCGCAGACGGAGGAGGGGTCCCATGAGGACGCGGCTCCGTCGTCCGGTCCGACGCCCCACAGCTTGTTGTAGGGGTTGGTCAGCTTGAGGCCCGGGAGGGTGCGAGTGCGATCGCCGATGTTTAGGTCCATACGCTGCAAAGATAAGAAGCAGTGAGATAGGTGACACGATAGTTTTGTTTTTCCTATAAAAAAAAAAAAAGACAAGAAAAAAACAGATATGGAAAACAAGAAAAACAGAACAATAATGCCATGTTTCACAACCTGTTGGTCAGGAGCCCACTTGGGGTCAGCTGACTGCATATGGGGTCGTGGGAGATTGCTGCCTTATCAGCTATAGATATCTGAAATCATGCAAAAGTCCCTGCATATAGAAATAGACCACCGGATCATATGTAGCAAATACTTAGACAATTTGGGTGGAAATCATTTTTAGACCTTAAAATGGGGTCACACGCCTGAAAAGACTCACTAAGGGAAAGGGTAGAATATAGGGCCAAATTCTTGGATTCAATAATCACCGCATTCCTAGACAGATACGCCAAAGTTCTGAAGGAAATAGCCAGTAAGTTGGTCAGAGAGGCCTGTGTCTGTATAGCATCAGCATCATCTGACATAATGCCTCTGTATTCAGGTCCTTCCTACCTGGTAGGTGAACTTGGCTTGGAGTTCCTCCAAGCTTTTGGGGGTGCGGAGGTCCTCCAAACTCTTAGCCAGGCTGATGGACGAGTTCTCGGGCTCGTCCTGGCAGTTGAAGATGTCCCCCAGCAGGTTCACGTTGGAGAACTTCTCTGTGATTGGGCTGGACGGGGCCGTGTGACGCTCCGCCCCGACGCCAGGCTCCTCCCCTTCCGTTGACTCCGCCTCCTTTAGGGAACGGTACGGCTGCGGTCTGCGAGACATAATGTTTATCGGCTACAGAGAGAGAGAGTGTTCCGCGAGTACTAGCATGTGCACCCAGACACACACACACACTTATATTAATATGAATGAGTGGTACATGCAGTGTTCAGTTAAAAAGATTAAGTGAAATGTGAAGCTGATCAAAAGACGTTGCGTACACTGGCGACCATTCGAAAGGGACGGAGAAGAAAAGGTTGTCAGGGAAACCAGAGCCTGAGTGGTCTTCATGTGGAAACTCGTCCCCTGACGAATCCTCAGACAGAAAGACTGTGTAGTGGCGTGTAGGACGCATAGAGCTAGAGTGAAAACAGGGAAAGATCGGAAAAGACAGAAAACACACCAGGCACATACATAAAGAGAGGAAAAAGCTACCATCCTTAATGATTGCTCCACAACCACACAACCAGGATATGAGTAAGAACACTCACCATTCCAACCCTAAGCAAATACTTGACCAAACTCAAGTATTTATTAGGTGCCTACTTTGTTTTATCTACTAACACTTGGCAAAAATCAAGACAAAAATCGCATTATAATCCAACTTCCTGTTATTTCTGATGTACAGAAGTTCTATACAGCACCATACATTGTTGATTCAATTACATGATCAACGAGAGACAGCTGCTAATGATGACAGGACTCCTTTTAGATTTTTTTTCACATGATTACCGATGAGGATGCAAGAAACAAAGGCCAATGGTAAGCAAACTCATATTTCGAATACGTTTGTAGAAATAATAGTCAAGAAACAACAACTGTCAAGTTGCCTGTTCATTTATGTGGCATGACCGAAAACAAAACTGGCGTGGAGCACATCTGTCCGGATTGTAGGTCACATTCAATTAAAACAGATGAGAAGAAAGGAGTTAGCAGAAGAAAGTCGATAAATGGAAAGGTCGATTTGAAATTGTAACCACTGAGATTCATGTTAGTGAAAGAAAGTTAGCATTGTGGGCTAATAATGCTAATGCTATTATTAAGTCAGCTGTGTTATTGATCAGAATGTAGAAACAATGTTTGGCATTTTTCAAGTCAAGTAAATCAATTATCTGGATTGGATTGATATGCCTTTCATAGAATAGGATATGCTTACTGGTCGGGGCTGTCCAAGCAGATATTACTGCCAGGTCTCTTCACTAGCAATGGTGGCCGAGCCTACGAAAACACAAAGATAATACACATCTAACTTATTCACAGCACTTTCAAATCCATGAGCATTACCGGTCCTAAGTGTCCTATGAGCATTACCTGTCCTAAGTGTGCTATGAGCATTACCTGTCCTAAGTGTCCTATGAGCATTGCATTACCGGTCCTAAGTGTGCTATGAGCATTACCGGTCCTAAGTGTGCTATGAGCATTACCGGTCCTAAATGTGCTATGAGCATTACCGGTCCTAAGTGTGCTATGAGCATTACCGGTCCTAAGTGTGCTATGAGCATTACCGGTCCTAAGTTTGCTATGAGCATTACCGGTCCTAAATGTCCTATGAGCATTACCGGTCCTAAGTGTGCTATGAGCATTACCGGTCCTAAGTGTCCTATGGGCATTACCGGTCCTAAATTCTCTATGAGCATTACCGGTCCTAAGTGCATGGGGATTGGCCGGTTGCCATCCTCCCAGCTCTGCAGCGAGCCGTCTTTTCGGAGCGCAGCTGACGACGACGTCATGATCCCTCCTCCAACGGTGGTGGTGGAGTCCTCGTCGTTGACGGGGGTCCCGGCAGTGGAGTATCCGTTCTCCGTATGCTCCTAGGGGGGAGGGGGAAGGGAGCACATGTCCGAGGTGGAGGAGGGATGGAGATCATCAGGGTGGCGGGTTGAAGGGTAGGGAGTCAGGAGGAAACAAGAGTCAAACATCCAGGGTGGAGAGAGGGCATGTCGTTGTGTTAACAAGGAGGTCAGTCCACCCGTCCATCCATCTTTTTTGTGAGATATCCATGTACTGTATGTGCATGCGGAGGCATTCTACCTTTTGCTTGAGTCGGCTTTTGACCTCTTTGATGCCCATTCTGGCGTGGTCTTTTGCCTGAAATGGATCAGAAACGAGGAACTGTTGGAGCAAGCTAAAGAATCTCATACTGATCCTATATGATACAATACACTAGTGTGGGTGGTCGCCGTCTAACCCAGTACTTGAGACACTCGTATTGTTGTCATGGCTACACTATGAAAAGGCAGTAACTAAAGGCAGTAACAGAGGATTGTGCAAACACACAACGTGATGATGAATCCTTTCCGTGTTTAAGGCGCTTCCTGTTTTTTTTATTCATCCAAGTCTCATTCAGATTTTACATTCATTCAAGTCTCATTCAGCTTTTACATTCATACATTAATTTCATGCCAAATTTGGGCCTTTGATTAATTGATCAATGTTTTAAAAGATCTATGACGCAATGCCCAGCATAATTAGCAAATTATGCAACGTTTTGCTTTTGTTTGTGTTTATTATGCATCCCTTTGCTATGCAAAAAAGGTTATTGGGACTGACTTGTTCACCTCTATTGTGATGTCATAAAGCTACAATTCAAAACAGCTTGTAGAATCACCCGATTTCTAATTTAATTACATCACAAAGAGCTACAATTCGAAACAGATTCCAATACCACCTGATTTCTATTTAGATGACATCATAAAGAGCTACAATTCAAAACATCATGTACAACTATCAGATCTCTAATTAGAGGACATCACAAAGAGCTACAATTCGAAACGCCAAATGCCTTTGTGAAGACCTTTGGACAATGTTCGATCGTTTTTAGTAGATAATCATGTGCTTACAAACTTGTAAACTGTTTTCATTGCTGGATTGGCCTTCGTCTTGACTGTGTTGTAGATGGCCCCGCCCCCTTTCTGTTAGGATAACAACACGTAATAATTACACACCATCACAATTATTATGGAACCATACTGGATAATACTCTCTCAGACTAAGCCTAGTCTGACATAGCGAACAGACCATATCAACTTCGTTCAATTACAAACCCCAATGGTCAAATTTGTATAGGTTGTATAGTGACGCCTCAGCGGGCAGATTGTAGCACAATGACGAAAACTTATTTATTGTAGGACACTTCTTGATAGCAAAGTATAAGTAAGATGACACAGGCAGAATTTACCAAGCATCTTCTAAGATGCAATGAATGTTCACAACTTTTATCAAGGGAGCCACCTCTATGCAAGGCGTATTCAACTATCTAGTTATAAAGTAAAGATGGTTATACAATCTTGTGATATAATATTTCCCACGACACTCACCTTGACTGTGAAGAGCCATTGGTGGTAGGTCTTGTCGCTGCCTGATGAGAGGAAATGACGCATTAAACATCGCTGCACGTTTTCCTCCTGTGTCAATACGAACCCATCTCTCCAACTCCAGCTCCAACTCACCTGCGTATTCTCCCATGTTGATCTCCTCTTCAAAGTCATCGCTAAAGCCTTCCCCTGCATTCAACAGGTCCAGCCGTCCATCTATAAACTACAGGTTTACAGCGCACACGTATGTGAGAAAGGGAAAATGGGGCGTGTGGAAAAAAACCCGGAACAAAACAAGATGCACTACAAAAGAGAACCACTTATCAGTGTGTAGGTGTGTGTGTAGGTGTGAGGGAGTGAGTGAGTGTGTCTGCGTGCGTACCTGTTTGAAGAGCTGCAGCTGGATGGCGTTCTGCAGGAACTGTCTCATAGCGCTGGAGCGATGGGTGACGAAGGTTTCCTCGCTGAATGTTATCGGCTCTCCCTTCAGTTGCAGAAGCATAGAAGGGAAGAATGGGAAGCGGGGATTTCAAGTGAGACGGTAAGGCCGGTTGCAGCACCATACGGTGTCAGAAAGAAGCCATTTGTTAAGTAGATGTTCTCATAAAAAGGGACATGCCGTAAGTATGTGCATGTCTTTAGCTTTGCTTAAACAGTAAACCAGGTGAGGTTTTACTGGGCAGAAAGAACCACAGACATCTCTTTGACCCAACAGACCAAATAGAGGCCGAGCGATGCTACATCACACCCATTTTTGTCAAGTTGTTACAAACATGTTACAAACATTAATGTGACCAATTACATTTAACATTATAATTCTAGCAATGCTAACAAACAAAAGTTGTTGACCTGCCCTTATCTTAACCACTTAATGATTATTTTTCATATCAAATGAATAGTGATAAATGAACTCTGTTTTATTTTGTCCAAATATTTCCTCCATCTATCCCAAGCCTCATCTGAAACACTGACCGCTACGATCTGAAGGGCGTTCCGGTAGCTTCCGAACAGCGCGGCTTGACTCTTCAAGAATGCTCGCGCTACACCGTTCCCCGTCGTCGTGGATACCTTCTTTAGGCGGTTCTTTAATGACGCAACCTGTAAGCAATAATTTAGACCAAGAATGTAAGCGGAAACACTAATCATATATTTAATTGAATTTCTAACCAAAATCCTGACCTCAGATTTGCATTATTATCATCTCCACGATATAAATTTAAGTTAATAATTTTACCAATGTGGTATTAGTACTTTGCCTGACAACACCCTTGCAATAGATGCTTTTTATACTATTTGTTAAAATATGTAAAGCTTTATCAGCTCCCTAAAACATAAAATAATTATCACTGTTAATAAAAAAAAAAGCAAAAGCAAAGAACGTTAAAAGCAACACAAGTAAATCAGAGTGGTAAAATCAACAAATATCGGATATCAAACACACTACATTTCAAATAAAAGTTTGCACTTGAGAGTGTGTATGCTTAGGTCACACACCACATCATATGGAAGGCTTTGGAGGTCATCGAAAGGACTTTCCACTGTGTTGGTGTCCACGTTAAGAATCACCACATCATCCAGAGCCATCCCTCTCACTTTCTAAACAGGATAGACACACATTGACCTTCAAATACATTCAGCACCAATAATCAACATCAGGGCATGGATGGTTGAAAATGAGTATTAGAATATAGGTCTTGGGGTGTATTGGAAATAAGCGATGGTGAATATGTTGACAGTGATGGATGCAGTATACTCATGTAGTAAAACCTACCTCCATCAGGCTGGTATGTACTCCAATGAGGTAAGGCATTGGTGCACTGCAACAGATTAATCAACACGAATTAACATTAATGAAGGTTTTAACTGGATAACATTGACATGATACACCTTATACGTATAAAGGTAAACAGATCAACATCCATGCACTTTTGTTAAATAGTTCAGTAGCAATGTGACTGGCCAAAAAAGTAATTCAAACATAGGGGCAGATAATATTGCTCCTGAAACCTCCTGAAACTTTTTCCACCAAAATGAGCACGTATATGCAGGGTTTTTAAATGCCGAAAACCACCTCAAAAAAGGACAATTGTCTCATTCCCCATTGCCAGTAGAAGAGTATGTCTTTCTGTTTTTTTTCTGGAGTGTCAAGTTCGATATCACGAACGTGCCGGAAAACCGGGTTAGTAAACTGTAGAAAGCAGCATGGAGGCCAGTGAAAATGTAATGGGTGGTTACTTCTTTTCTACATCTGTTACTTATTCAGTTTCCGTTTCAAACTCGCTGCAAAATAATCTTGCAGGTCATGAAGAAAATATTCCATTTACGCGCCAATGCCCGGCACTTCAACATGCGTCATAGCAATAACGGCGGGAAAGGGCCACAAAATGTCTGTGTCCACTTGGGTGTCCTGTTTCAATAACTTACGATCTGAGCCGGAGCCAATGAATACCGTTGAAAAGTGCAGAGTAGTTTGTCCCGGGAATGAATTCCAATTGTAACCTTTCTCACAAAAGTTTTTTTTGTCCAGTGGGAACAGGGCCTTAAATACCACTGTGTGTTACCACTGACTTACTGAATTTTCATAATCCTGGGCTTTAGCATGACAAATAAACACTTTTAGTTCACAAGTCACATTTTAGTTCTTTAGTTCAGTTTTTTTTTTTACACATTTTAGTTCACAAGTCATTAGGCCAACCCTATAGCACATGAATGCAATGCTATACATTTATATGCTGTGCTATTCTAAACTTTTAGGAAATAAAGTATATTCTGTAGCAGAACATTTATACGCTGTCAACAGAAAGTCAATTATGCAGTCTGTGGTATTTTTAGCGGCGATTTTACTTGGGAAAAACATTCTCAGCCAAGGGATGACAGGAAATACACTCACCAACAGTAGTCGATGAGGTGCTGAGGCAAGACTGGGATGTACACGTGTTGCCAATACATAGGATAGAGCATGGCTGCTGACCCATGGATGCAAGCCGTTAACTGTTTCAGGACAAAGTCAGTAGTAAGCATGGCATCAACCGTTCATAACGGCCATCTCCCGTAGCAGAAAGGCAGGAAGGTATATCCCAGACAGTCATTTCATGAGTATTCTAGTATTTACTCTATTTAAGGCGTTCAATTTCATGACCATTACAAAGCTGTGCATTACGACGTATTATTCGACGATTTAAACCTGCACTATGTTACTTTTCTATTCCAGCTATTAACTTAATTAAAAAATGTCTGAACTATAAAGTTTCTCAAGAATAAAAAGTGAATAAAAAGTGAATAAAATCATGAAAGGTGGGATAGAAGAATCTACTCACAGTGCTTAGTTTGCTACAGCAGACAAGGATTCTGCGCTCATAAAGCATACTAGCGTAGAGATGGAGCATGTTATTGACATCTACTGCTACGAAGTACTCTGTGAGGTTCCTCTGCAGCAAAAAAGAATAGAATAAGTGGACTGAGACACTGCAGCAATGGAACAGCAAACACAGACACAGTACACAACTTGTCAGGTGCATTGCATTATACTTGTAGTTTACGCTCAATTGTATTATTAGTAATTATTCTGCACTGCTCTAAGTGGATATTGTGTTTTTTGTTATTAAAAGGGGACATATCATACCACCAGGTGTGAGTGTGATTAGCCATTACAAGCAGGTTTGAAAATGTGCAGCTTCTGACATCACAGGTGGGCGTGTCCACCTAGATGTATGCTGGATAGATCAGTCTACCAGCCTACCCAGTGGACTGTAGCAAACGTTGCTCATCTATCCGTCACACATCTAGCTGGACACGCCCACCTGTGATGTCAGAAGACGCAGATTTTCAAAACGTCTTGTAACGGCTAATCACACTCACACCTGGTGGTATGATATGTCCCCTTTAAGTGATCCACGTCCAATATGATTTTATATCTCACTGGCATACATTACAAAAGTTGTCTGTTATTCTGTTCATGTATACAAATAGCAGTCAAGGTGAAAAGCAGTGGTTTTTAAACGTTGTATACAATGAGAGTAAGGGTGATGATGCCACTCACATTCTCTGGTATGCTAGGTAGTTCCCTCTTGTCAGGCACAGTGAAGTAGGAATGCTGGCAAGGGTCAGGAAACGGTAGATTGTTGAGACACGGCAAAGAAAGAGAGACACGACAGAGACAGTTCGTAACATTCATAATACTGCAATGAAAAGGCTTTCAACAGTGGGCCATTGGCTCAATTACCATTGTGTTACCTCATTCGGCGATAGATAATGATTCAACAGACATGTATTTATAGAAAGATCTTTGAGATTACCACTTTAAATTTAGAAGGTAATTTAATCTTTATTGCCCAAATACGTTCAAATAATTATTTCTCATTAATCATTGGTAATACGCCACATAATGGAATTATATTGCGCTCGGAATATATCACTTTGTCAAAACACAAACTTGAACAAAGAGATGTATTCATTTATTGTGTACTATATCTACCTTTATCTGTATTGCCAGGTATGTGACCCTGTGAGGCTGGGTACTGACTTACCACACTGAGGTGAACTGGAACTCCAGGCTCAGGTATTGGAAGGGTATGAAGCGAAACGAGAAGCTCTTGCCAATGACTGACCTGAAATCAACACAATGGATAGCACACAACAACAATGCTTTTTTAAATTGCTAGGCTATATTCACATTTTTAAAAAGTGAATCGGAAGTGAAGTAGAAGTGGAAGGGAAGTGAAACTGCCAGCACTGACCTGGCTTTTGACCGTGTAATCAGCGAGTATGTTGAGCAGCTTGTAAAACACTTCGAACCATGGCAGATAGCTGTAGTTAAATAAAATACCACAACAGCACCTTTCGTTTATTAGAAGGCACTTGTTTAAAAAAGGTCAGTAGTTGCTACAACACTTGCAGAATAGCCGCACACAGGGCCGTACATCTTTCTCCCCTTCTTCCTCTCACTATGGCATCATATCTCTGCTGTTCATGTATTCTCAGGGGCCCATGACATAAAACTTTTTTTTTTGCACAAAATACAGCTGACGGTGAGTGAAGCGTGAGGACTCGCCTAGTGCTCTGCAAAAGCTCTGAGTTCAAAATGTTAAAATGCTTGCTTTTTGCACTTATGCGAGTATACTTCCGTCCCTCTGTTTAACCGGGCCCTGTAACACGCCACTGAAGTCATGTGCCATTTCTATTGTTGACAGGATGTTTTTCTGAGGGTGCCAGGATCTCGCTACACCCCCAGGGACAAACACATTTATTATTTTTGATAAGGGAAAATGGATTGTTCTCAAATAATATGGGGG
>OMKX01084635.1:1976-12715 GCA_900302425.1 Brosme brosme
TTTGTAACTGATATATGACACACACACAATTAATATTGCTCTACAAGTAAGTTGTGTTGTATATACTATATGTATTTCATACATATATATATAAATATATAATACATATTTTATATGATGTATTTGATATTGTTATACAGCCAACGCCAACAGCTAAGTTTTTGCAAGGCTACGTGGGAGCCGTGACCAGTGCTGTCTCCATAGCAGTAAGTCCCTGCACCTCATTAGGATGGTGCGTTCCTCACTTTGCTGCCGGTCCATTCCATTGGGTTTTTACATTTCAATTGTGCTTATCAGAAGGATTAATCCTAGTGGCAGTCTCATGTAAAAATCAGTGGTGCATGTTTTAATGAAGTATTGTAATTGTAGTAGTAATGCGTATAGTTCTGTATAAAGAAATGGTCTTAACCGTATGTATTTAGAGGTATACATTTAGTATTACTAAAGAGGTTATAAGAGTGCTACAGTAATATTAACCGTTAATTAACATTAGTTGTTAACTCAGGTATTAAATTATAGGGTTAGGGTTAGTGTTAACCTAAACTGTAACCTATCCTAACCCTAACACCCTAACCACTATGCTATTGCTGTATAGTAACAGTTATTAGTGTATTAACTAATGCTAATTAATGGTTACTTAATGGATCCTAATGGTAAAGTATTACCATTAATTGTTATAACAAACAAACAATGTTACTAATGGGATATTTGCGCTGTAGGTTGGACTGAATGTGCTAATTCAGAAGGCCAACAAGTTGAACCCATCCACCCGCATGATAATCCAGCGACTGGTCCCCTTCCCAGCTGTGGGTACGTACTGGTGTACTGCTATGCACTGGGTCAACTGGTAGCACATGGCTTAAGACTGCCAGCGTTAGGGGTTTGATTCCTACGGGGATCACCGTGTTCAATCAATGAGTATGTATGGACTGTATTGAAAGGTGATTTGGATGACACCATCCACCAATTGGTAGAATATATGTTAAGGTACAACATCACCAATTGGATAAATTACAAAAGCATCATGCCATATTGAACCCACAATTTGTTCAAAGGTATTGAATGCCAAACATTGTTGGGCCTGGGCCTTTAATAGTTTTATATTCTAGTAAAATCGACTTTCTCTTAGCCTGTGCAAACATCTGCAACGTGGGCCTCATGAGACACAGTGAGCTGACCGAAGGCATCGACGTGCTGGACAGCAATGGCAACGTGGTCGGTTCGTCAAGAATCGCTGCTAAGCATGTGAGTGGGTGTGAGGTTCGACTGTACTACAGGAAAAACCCATTTCGTATTGACAGTTTGCCATATGGTCATTCCGGAGGCGCGTTCATCCGAAGCGACCTACAGTGAATTGAGATACATGGCATGAAGTCGCAGGTAGAGGGGTAAGGTGTAGACACGGAGGATCACACCCAGTATCTATGGGTTAGGAGTTGACCACCCTAGTCATTACACTATCTACAGCATCCTTCGATAATTTGTTTAGACATAAGTGTATTACCTCATTCGACTCGGCCATCTTTTCCATGCATGGTAAATCCATCAATTTCATGCGGTTGACTTTATGTGGTTTGACATTAAAGAGCCAGGCTGCTGTTGGTTCAGGCCTGCGCAGTGTCACCGTATCACTACAGCCATGCATCTTGTTCAACATTAGAAATTTCCTGCCATTTTTTCAGACTATTTGGTCTTCAGACCAAATAGATTTAAAGAGAACCAAACAAATCTCTTGTTTGATTGAACCATGCGTTGATGAGTTCTGTTGTTTCAAGATTCATAATTCTAAGTACGATGAGTACCAAACCAGTCTGGGTGATCGAACCATCATCTGTACAACCATCTATCCTGGCTTGACTTAAAAAATCTGTCGGCGGCACTATAATTTGTCAAAATGACTTCCTTGTACCGATTCTGCTGTAGAGCACTTTTAAAGCTTATATTGCTAACGGATGTTTTAGTAAAGCCAGGAGAGACGGTTATGATCACGACCGGCATGGTCCTTGAATTATTCACCAGACCGCACCAGATACTGGACCTTTGGAACTCCTTTTAATCTGCACACAATCAGTCACTTATGAAATGTGTCTATTGTCTGCATGTCTGTCCCGTAATGAAGGGACTTTCTAAACAAATTGAGTTCTAAAATAAAGTTGAATTATAACTCTGGATAAAGCAATGACTGCGTTGAAAAAGGGACATTGTGCAAGTCGAACATGTCTGCATGTGTTGCTGGGAATAAATCACATATATATTCACACATACATATGTCCGTCTGTTGAACCTAAAGCGTGTGAATTCTCCTCCCATTCTCCTGTCCTCCTCCAGGCCATCATGGAGACCGCCTTCACACGCGTGGTTCTGCCCATGCCCATCTTCGTGTTACCACCCATCCTCATGTCCTACCTAGAGAGGTGCGTGTACAGATATGTCTTAATATACCGTGCATGTATGTTCACCGATGTCTCCATACACATATACAGTATAGATACAGTATTAAAGGTCCAGTTTGTAGAATTTAGTGGCATCTACTGGAACAAAGTTCTATATAGTCTTCTAGTGTCCTAGAAGTTTAAACCTCTCTCGGACGCGGACATCAACATAAATCGCTGTACAGACGGTACAATAGTGTAGTGAATGGATGGTCTTTATACAGGTTTTGGTTTTATTTATTGTTGTCCTTTTTTTGTCGCTGCCCTTTAAGACGGCAATTGAGATAAATGTTTTTTTTTTTGACTATACACATCACTGACCCGGCTATTTTCACTCTTATGTATTTGGTGTTCATTCACCAGAGGTCTAATCTAACATCAAGCTTGCCCCAGCTGCAGATGGCATACGGAGTATTCCTCTAATGCAAAAATATACTTATATAATCATTATTACTGCACTCATAACCACAACAGCCAAACAAGCAAAGCCACTCCCCACCATAGCTTTATAGATGATTGCACAATTTTTTGACCATATGCACATATACACCGTATATCTATAAAATAAACCCTAAACAAATGAACTCATTGGTTCCCGTGTCCCATAGACTGCGGTTCCTGCAGAGCCATCGCAGACTGCGGCTCCCCATCCACAGCCTGGTGTGCCTGGCTACGTTCAGCCTCTCCCTGCCTCTGGCCATTAGCCTGTTTCCACAGATGTCTCAGGTAGGTAACACGTTTCTGACTGCTATTGTGCGGCTGAATGTAGCGCGGCGGCTGCTGCTGTAAGCGCTGACAACGCTGCTAGCTCATCTGTGTGCGGAAACAGCTGGGATGGAATTCCAATTACATGCACTTGGCTTGACAAGTGCACCTCTTGCCCAACCCCCAAAGGGGAGCATGCCCCTTTCTCGTCTAACCCCAGATGTGTCCTTCCGCATCTAATTATGAGTCGCATTGATTTTCCATGGGTTCCAGACATCTCTTCTGTCGTCTTCGGATGACAGCAGCTCAAAGATTGAAAAAAATAAATGAATTCTCGCCTGATCCGTTACGTTTTGTGTGCTCGTTTTTCTTTTTTTGCGCCTTCTTGCAGATCGAGGCTTCTCACCTTGAGCCGGAGATTGCCATGGCGACAGATTGCAGAGTGTTGACTTACAACAAGGGCTTATGATGAATGGTGTGTGTCGGGGAGTGCAGTGGATGGCGGGGGAGTCAATGGGGCCGGCTGTGAATAATTGTCTTGGACAAAGCTTATCGGAACACAGGCCAAGGACCCTCTCGCTGTGGAACAGGGGGGTAGATCACCACTAACCACACAGACTGTAATGCTAACACACTGTTCTGCCGTGCCGAAGGTATAATAAGACGACGACGACGACCACAAAACCAAGCCTACTGTGAAACATCAGATTACTGTATGAGGACATAGCTAATAGAAAACTCAGAAGATGTGTTGTATGTATTACAGCAGTGTATGGATGTTTGTATACTTTTATGGTTTGAGCTGTTATGATATGATATTATTTACTAGATATCGCACACCAGGTTGTCTGACCCCAATAATGTGAATATGAATTGTGAACTAACAACACAAACACCAAGTCAGTGCGGTCGCAGGTATTTCTTTATTTTAACATATTCACTATGGTGCATTTTCCTTTGAACCATGTTAAATTAGCAGGAGGGAATTGGTAGCTACAGTGTTGACAGAGGAAAACCATAGCTATTTTTAGCACACCATATTACTATTTTTCCTTGTGCTACGATTCTGATTAATCGTGAGAACAAAATTTACTACAAAAAATATTTGCTAAGGGGTTACTTACAATAACTTTCTGTGGTTTAAATTATGTAATAAATACCTTGACTGAATACTTTGAGGAAAGAGTTTTTCCTGGCTCTGAGGCAATGGTGGTACTTGGGTTGGGGGTGGGGGGGGGCATGCCTTGGCCTTGTTGAATAATCGTCTGACTACTGTGCGTTGTTCCCTCATCGGTTAACTCCTCCCTCTTCCCACTTCATATAAAGCTGATATGGCCATACCCAGGTGGTTCAGAATTGGTTAAATAAGGGATATATAAAGACCACTATGTTTTGTGTTAATTTAGAGTTTTGTGTAAAAAACAAATGCATTTTGTGTATGCAAAGGATAATCCAGTAAATCTACAAAGTTATTCTGAATGTTCTATTAATCAATCAATTATATTATTAAGAATTGAGTGAACATGATTGACATATCATTTTGTTATAATAAGATCAAAAAGAGTAATGACCCAACAAACACAGAATGTTAACTCTCTAGATAGAAAAAATAAAAAAAATCCACAGTTACCACATACGTATAAAAACCATCGAGGATAAAAAATACACAACAATGGCCAAAGGCTTCTTTCCATTGTGGTTCTCTTAGGGGGTTAAGGGCAAGATTGGCAAGTGGCCATAACAAGGATTCAAAAGAAGCAGATCTATTCCACTCGCTTCACTCCACCTAATTGAATTGACTCTTCCACACTGACAGGCGATGTAGTGACTGGAGCATGGAGGAGAGTGGTGGGCTGGGACATTGCGGATGGACCCTAGGAGGCTCACCAGGGCACGGGAATCCTGAGCTGAGTTGAAACCCCAAATTCCTCCTGTCACAACAGTGCCGTGATGTGCCTTGGCATGAGAGAATATTAAGTGTTTGGATCCAAACGCAGGAGACATTTTCAGAATGACATTTGAAATAGTGTAACTTAAAAAACGGTAATGTTAATGCGTTCGTAATAATAATATGCAACATAAAATGATTAATCATTTGGGGTTTTTGTCAACAAATGCACCCTGGAAAATTTTAATTCATTCATTTACATACAGTTTTTTGAAGATGAATTAAGATGACTATAAAATTACCACCATTATTTCACACACCCATCCTAAATGTTCAACATTTTGTGGCAGTCTGATCTGTTTTGTGTTTTTTAACTGTTGTCCTGTAGATGTCCTCTTTCCTTCCCTTAGTCATGTTCCCCTGAATTTTCTCCACCATTACGGTCACCGGTGATTTCTTGCTTGCCCCGTCAGATTGCCTATCGTTGTAGCATTAAATCTTTATCCAACGTTTTTGGTCTTGGTTTTGGAGAGTTCAGAATAATTTTCCATCCCCATGGACTGATATGAACTCTTATTCCAGGGTCTCTCCCCTTTTTCATTTATTCCACTACTAATCGGGATTCAGGGAGTTTTCCCCTTGCTTGTCCAAACAGTGTTGTATGATTTATAATTAATATCAGAAAAACTAAGACCATGTATTTCATGTTGTGATCTTTGTTATTTTGGGTTAATTTACATTGTCGATCTTATCATCAAATAGGGAGGAACTGTCGTAAGAAATTCTATCTTATAAAATAACATACATTTCATAAAAATGTTTCATTTAATTGATTAAGGCTTTGTGTATACTCTCACTAGAAGGGTCTCCTTTCCTCTCCTCAACTGACAGTGCTAGGTCATTTTTCCATTTCATTGTTGTTTTGGAGGCCTACCACTTGATACTGCCATACTTAAACCCCTTTTTCCATTCCAGCCAGGACCCATCCACCTCTGCCCTGTTGTGTAAAATCTCTCCAGACATGACCACCTCCTCCTTCCCTAATCGATCAACTGTCAACCCATGTTCATTCCTCATTGAATCAATACTTTGTCGTCAAGACGAAGAAAATAATTTTGATCGATTCAAATGCTTAACTACAGAGTAACTTTTTATATCAAATAAATCTGTTCAGATAAGGAACAATTATTGATACCAACATAACATCGCCAGCATAATGTTGTAAGGGCACAAAAACAAATGTGTTCCACGAAGTGGTGGTGCCTCAATCCTCTCAATGTTCACATTGATGACTCACTAAGTAGTTGGAAGATCTTCAATTTCACATCATTTTGCTTCTCAGGTGGTACCTTTGATAACATGTCAGCGACCACAAGCCCAAACCTCACACTTTCAGTGTTTTGGCGTCGCTGAGGAGCTCTTTTGGCCTGCGTCCCCCATTCACTCTTCACTGTGGCATCTTCATCGTGTTTTCTCTTCCTCTTCGGACCTGGAATAGGGGTGGAAGTAGCTACTGAAGAGTGTTCCACAGGAGTGGGAAAGGTGGAGGGGTTTGGTATGCCAGCGGTGCAGATGGAGCTGAGCTCTGATGCGTTGGACCAAGAAGACGATAAAGACTGGGGGATCACAACAAGCTGCAACCCTGATGCCTCCACAGCAACCTTGAAACACAAGAATGGGATGAATTAAATACGATGTATCTCTGTGTATTACAATAGTACAACTATTTAATTGTTGTTGTCACAACAAGCAGTTCCAAGGACCCCATTTCTAAGACCCACATTTTTTGGTTTATAGTTTATTCCACCCATCAGGGTTATTCCACCAAAATTGTACTTTCTGTCTAACTACTCAGTTTTAAAAGGTTCATTCCACCCAAATACTTTGTCGAACAACCTATAGTTTTAAAGGTATATTTCACCCAAATACTACTTTCTGTCCATGTTTCTTCATGCATCTTAGTTTTTAAATATTGTATGTGGTACTGGCTTCAAACAGACCATTTGCATCTGTGCACTTGAGGTGGTTGGCATAGTGAGAGTTGCTGGAGCTTGGATGGTGGTGGTTGTTGGATCTGGGATGGTTGGTGATGTTGGAGCTGGGATGGTGGTAGCTGTTGAGTCTAGGATGGTGGGAGCATTTGGAGCTGAGATGGTTGGAGCTATTGTAAGGGGCCTCTTCTTGCACAAAGACAGATGTTTAATGAAGTCCAGTTTACGTGACAGCATCGACTGGCAGTGGACACAGTGGTAATGCCAACGAGGTCGGCAATCCAACCCACATCTGTGAATGGTATACCCTAAAAACATAAGAACATAGAGTAAAATTATTTTGGGATCCTAGTATTTCAATGTGGAAATTATGGAATCAGAGAGGGACTTGTTTTGATTCATTGCTCAAAATGGAATTGAATATAACATTCAGGCTGCCTTTCATGCATATACACATTTGAACTCAATTTTCATTTCCCGAGAGAATGTTTGCAAACTTTACCTTCATGGAGAACCGCACGGTTGAAATGGCTCTCTAAATGGGTTCTGACCTTGCTCAGCTTTGTTGGGTGGAACAAATTTGAGCTACAGTACGGGCAGTGGAAGTGCTTGCAGCATGTGGTGCATTTTCCCAATTCGGGCAAGGACCTCCCTTCTTGGATTGTTACATGCATCCTGAAAAGGAGAGCCTAATTTGTCAAATTTAACATTTTGAGTTCACTTCACAGACATAGATGCGGCCTAAATACTTTTTGAATCTTGTCCTGGATTGAGTTTATTGTGTCCATGAAATCACTTGATATATGCTATACAGTACATGGCAGAATCAAACGCGTGGTATAGGCCTGCAGAATAGGACTACATAATAACAGACTATTACAAATGCTAAATGTCTCATCTAACATTACAAAACAATGCAAAAATTAAGAGTTATTAAATGAAATTAAACAAGCATTTACAAAGAAGAGAGTAGGCTACTGCTGATTTTATGTAGCTGAAAGACATATCTGCATGCTTTTATCACCTATTTAAGTTTAATTAATGTGCTGGCGAGAATGAATTATCATGGCAGCAAGTTTAGGTATTTGTATTTAGATGGTTACGTTTAGGTATTAGGTTAAAGATGGTTAGTTGAAGTATTAGCTTAGATCTGGTTACGTTTAGGTATTAGTTTAGAGATGGTCCTAGGACTGCGGTCCTGAAACTGCACTCACCTATTGCACGAGCATACATCATCAATTCGCATATTCTTTTGCTGATTTCTGAAGATTCGTTAATAATATTTGCGATACATTTGGATGGAAACTCACCTTCCCTTCGGCTAGCTTACCTTAACTTTGCTGTCCAATTCCTGACACTGGAATTGTTTTTAACGTTAAACAAATAAATACAACTTGATTCACATTCAGTACTCACACTCTAGAAATGCGGTCCTGAAACTGCAGCCTCTATTGCAGGAACATTGGATTACCATCGCGTGTAAAATCCATTTGTAAACAAAGAACTTCTTCTGTAGTTTGAATATAGAGTGTCTTGGGTTTTCGATACACTGCCCCTACAGTTTGGAATAATATCTGTGTGCGCGCGTTTGCATTGAGAAATGTAATGCATACATTAAGCTGTTTCGTGAAGATTTATTAAAAGGACCACTCCCTCTAATTTCACACACCAATCCTAAATGTTTGAGTCTGAAGTGTCTTGTCTTGTAGATATCCTCCTTTCTTCCCTTAGTCAGGTGTTTTGTTCTTGGTGTTGGATCACATAGTTCAAAATAATCTCCCATGCCATGTAATGATATGAAGTTTGATTCTAATTGATGACAAGGGTGTTGAATATGCCAGTAAGTGAATTCTTAATTGTCATAGTTCTCAGATTCCCCCATGAGCTTCTCCTGTTTTTTTTTCCTTTATTAAATAGTTAAAACATTTCAATACGATTTATAATGCATACATTTTGTATCCGCGCAAATAAGGAACAATTATTGATATAAACGTAAGATCATAATGTTGTAAGGGCACATCATTCAAACAAATGTGCTCGACTTGCAAAACTAGTGTTTTGCCTCACATAACTCCATGTAGTCAGTCGTCAATGTTCACATGACTCACTAAGCAGTATCAAGATCTTTAATTTCACATCATTTTGCTTCTCAGGTGGAACCTTTGATAGCATGTCAGCGACCACCAGCCCAAACCTCACACTTTCAGTGTTTTGACGTCGCTGAGGAGTTCTTATGGCTTCCATCCCCTCTACCCTCTTCAGTGTGGCATCTTCATCGTGTTTTCTCCTCCTCTTCGGACCTAGAATAGGGGTGGAAATGGCCGCTGAAGAGTGTTCCACAGGAGTGGGAAAGGTAGAGGGGTCTGGGAGGGCAGCGGTGCAGATGGAGCTGAGCTCTGATTCGTTGGACGAAGACGACCATGGAGACTGGGGGATCATAACAAGCTGCGACCCTGATGTCTCCACAGCAGCCTTGAAACCCAAGAATGGGACAAATTAGAAATACTATGCATGTCAGTATAGTTACCCGCACTACAATAGTTTGTCAATTATTCAATTGTTATTGTCACAACAAGCAGCAGCTTATTGTCAATTAGTCTGAGGCATTCAATCCCTTCACAACACTTAAGGATTAATGACAAAAAGTTGCTCATACATGACAAACGTCGACTTTTGTGAAAAACCGAATACTCCAATAGTATCCAGCTGCATCCCCGGAGAACAACACCCTGGCGCGGCATAACACCCAGGCGGGACGGAAGTACTGTGGTTGGACGGAAGTTACCTCCGATTTTTTTTTTAGACAAATAAACTTATTTATAGCTTGAATTAACATACAAAAAAATAAACAAATATTTCGACATGTCAGTAACCATTTTTATAGCTTAAAAAAAGTTTTTTTAACGTTATTTAGACAAATACCTCAGGATTTTTTTTAACGTTATTAAAAATTAACATAATAAAACATTATGACATGTCAGTAACCATTTTTATAGCTTAATTTTTTTTTTTTTTACGTTATTTAGACAAATAAACTAATTTAGTGTGTAGACAATTATTTAATGGACAAATGTAGTGGGACACTTGATCCTTTTGATGTTTTAACAACAGCATACAGACCATTGTTGGGATCTAAACATTCACAGCGTAAACTTGATGTTGAGGTTATTTCAAGTGGATGTTCAGAATGTTTCCTGTGAATGTGATGTTTCAAATTACTTTTGTTGATTGATAAGCCACAATGGGGGCAATTAACGAATATCAATTTGGTCTTGCTCACTTTGGCTGAATTCTTTGTTTGCTTGACACAGGACGTTTTGACCTCTGTGGAGTCTTCCTTCTCACAGGACGGCTTGACATCTGTGGCTGTCGCACTGTGTTGGTCCACTATGGTTGGTTTGATTTCTTCAATGGTGATTACTTCTTCATTGGATGCAGTTGTCAGGATACCATTGCCACCCTGCTCCACCACTTTCTCAGCACAAATAAGAAGATGAGCTAATAACCTGTCTCTCCTGGAAAATATGTTTTGGCAGGAGGGACAGTGGAAATGAGCAATCTTGTTGCAATTAAGATTGCATTTGAAGATTGTGTACTCTGGAAAGGAAACAAATTCAAATGTCAAACAGAAAAGTTTTCATTTCCACATGTTGGTGCATTACTGAAAGTTACAGTAGCTAAATGTTTCAGTGGTCAAAGAATACAACAGGGAATACCCTTGTG
>OMKX01085265.1:1766-13939 GCA_900302425.1 Brosme brosme
GGGGGGGGCTGTGTAACATGTCGCTGTTACTTAAGTAAACCGTAATGTAGAGGAAACAGGAGAACAATCTTATGTTTTGGCCAGTCTCTGCCAACCAGTTTAACCAACCATTCTTTATGTGACGTCGAAATGCCTTTTCCGAGGCACTTCTACGTCATGACCAAGGGACATCGGCCGCAAGGTGTGTTTGGATGTGTGGCGCTCGGACTGTGCAGCTTTCGATTTAGATGTCTGCATCCGAGAGAGGGTCAAACTTCTCGTATACTTCTCGCATAACGCGGCGGTGTCTCATTAAAACGCTCGGAAAAAACGACGGTACTAAAAAAGTATTTAAAACTGGGTTTGGGGGTGTAACCATGGAGATAACACGCAATCGTACCCTATCGTGCAGAGTCCAGCCAACGTATTTCAGGTAGCTGTCATTGAGGAAGGCGTCGCTGTACATCTTCATCCACACACCGATCTCCTCGATGCAGATGGCTCGGATCTCTGCAATGGCATCCCTGGGGGGCGGGGAGAGACACCGCATTCGTCGCCACTGTGATTCGGCATTCAGATTACGGTAGTTCATGATTATAATAATAACAATGAGTTTTTACCTGTAGCGATGGACGAATATGCCCTTGAAGATGGAGTTCATCATGTTCTCGATCTCGTCCTGGTTCTCTTGGAGCTGAACGGACAACCGAGGCAAGAGTCAAACCCAGCACAGAGAGAGTCAAACACAACAGTAGAACACAAAACATAACAACACACATTGATTCACAACGCAGTCAAACGCGACACACAATAAACTTAACACACTCAAACAACAGAAGTCAGCCACAACACAGTCAACACAACACAGAACAACGAACAATGAAACTCAACACACAACGATACACAACTCCCAAGTAAACACAACACACAATGACAAACAAATCACAGTCAAACACAACACAAAATGAAACAGTACCCAATGAAACACAACACACAGTCAAACACAACACACAGTGAAACGACAACAGTGAAACACAACACACTGTCAAACACAACCCCCTCCTACCTCCTTCCTCTTCTGTAGCAACAGCTCCAGCTTCTCGTTGGCCCTCTTGCCGGCCATTTTGTTCCTCTCAGCCTCGTACTGCCGCTGCGTGTTATCCTGGTGGATGCTGAGGTTCAACGCCACGTTAACCAGTGCCGTCATAAGCTTCATCGCTATAAAGAGAGAGAGAGATTGAGAGAGGGGAGAGAGGGATGGGGAGATATACATAGAGAAATGGGGAGAGAGCCAGATGGAGAGAGAGGCCGGGGAGATAGAGATAAAGAGCGACAGAGACAAGAGAGAAAGAACACAAGACAGAGAGATAAATGGGGATGAAGACAGTATTCGCACATTCGATTTAGATACCCTTATGTCTTCTATTAATCTATTCAATCATCCGAGATGAAGACCGAGGGAAGGATATAGAGAGATGGCGTTTACGTTGAGCTTTTTTTTTTTTAGATGTACTTTTTCAGTAAAGAACATCTCATTTGAATTTGCGTTTGTTTTTAAACATATCTTCCAACCATCCAACAGTGGAATACTTTCACATTGACACCCACAGACTTCACCTCACACCGCTGTACAGCAGAGGGGAACAGACAAGACGACCATGGGGATTTACCTGCCAGCGTGGACGTGTGTCTGAAGGCCCGCACCTGGGAGTCTGACAGACCCGTGAGCAGTGAGATGACCGTGTCCATCATGTACTCGTCGTAGATGATGCTGTACTGGCACTGGCGAATCAGCACGCAGATGAACTCGCAGAAGTTGTAGCGGAACTTCTTCCACAGGGGGCCGGGCATGGTGAGCGGGTAGTCGCCGCTGTCCTGTGGACAAGAAGACGATGATGACGCGAAGAGTACAAAATGCAGTACAACCAATGATCGCTCTTCTGTGATTATTGGTTGTGTTGTATTTCTACCCTGCGGTCGTGTGGCTGGTGCGTTTGTCCAAAGTGATTTACAGTGAGTGCATGTCACTCATTTGCAGTGGATGGCGGACGTCCCTTACGAAAGGGTTTTAAACCCCCACTTCCAACGTTAAATATAAGGACTGCAATGAGGAGACCCATGAAGAGGGACATGCCAAAAAACGGCTTTTTGTCACAACACGAGTTGTACTTTTGCAGACGCACGTATCATTACACACGCGCGTCACATGTATTACATATGGCCGTTACATTTTACATTTGGCCGTTACATTTTACATTTGGCCGGTACATTAGAATCTTATCAGAAATCGTAACGTTTGCCTGCCCAAAAAATGGTAAATGGTAACCCTGGTGGTGCGAAACGGCCGCTGTTTTGTCTACCTCGTCGAACTCCTCCGTCATCTTGCGGATGATCTCAGCGTTCTGCATGTTCCGAAACATCTCGATCCTCACCGTTCCTGGATGGCACAGATCATAACAATTAGAGGAAATGATAGCGGCAGGACACACACACTGCATTCACAATACACACACACACACACACACACCCACACACACACAGGGTTGGATATTATAATGACGGCATGCATCGATCAATGTTAACATCAATGGAAAGATCAGTGCTGAATAATAATAACTTTAGTTAAAAAGGTAGTGCACTGCCACCTGGACATTTTAGTTAAAAAGAGCGTAGTTTCTTTAGTAGCAAGTGACAACATCAGCTATTCCTGTCACTTAATTACACATTTCATATTTCACTGCTTTGTGTGTTTTTGCTGGTAAGTCATGATTTAATTATACCACTACATAGAGGACCATGTTTTTGTCCTGAGAATTCCACGTAATGCTGAAGGCTTGATTGTTCAACCCTGTGTCTCTATTCTCACCTTTGCAGCCGGAGCACTGAATGAAGAAGTTTATGAGGTCCAGCAGCGCTATGTCCCGGTCCTGTTTGTACGACTCGATCCAGTCATCCACAACAGACTGTGGACAGAAACACACACACAAACACAGTTCAAAGATAGATCTTGTATATTTGAAAGACCTTGTACATTTGTAATATAGTATAAATGAAACGAAATTGGACAGAAAGATCGAAACATCCTTCAATATCATCGTTTACTGTCAATCATATTGTATCATCATGAAATGAATGAAGCGTTATAGTCTAAATTAATAACGATGGAAAGATATGTCCTAAAAATGATAAATATGAGGTTTAAAATGTCAGAGTGAAAGGAAAACTAGTTTTAGTCCGATACCATTCTATAAATGTCCATACTTCAATGCAACTAGAAAAGGCAATTTCTGAAGAAATTGCGGTGTGAATGCTGGCTGTTGAAAGGCTGGCTGTTGAAAGGCTGGCTGTTGAAAGGCTGATCTAGAATGCAGGCTTTCAATTATCTAAAAGTTGAATAAGGTGGAAGGTCGGGGGTCACCTGGTGGGATGGCTTTCCCAGAAGTGTGCCGGTTAAAGGATGGTATGTAAACATACTAACCACTAATTTTAATCATGTAAAATAGTTGCAAAAAGTTTAAAAGTTTAAGAAATAGTTAAACTAAATGGATCCAGTATGAACCTAGGCCTAGTAGTGTCATGCCTTCCACTTCCACTTAGCCAGGGCCAATCTCTCTCTCCACTGTTTGTCCCTGTTTGTCCGTGTGCGTATGTGTGTGGCCGTGGCCCACACACTCAACCTGCTCGGTCTACACACCTGCGGTTTATCTTCTCATCAACTTGCGGTATTTGAACCTCGGCCCCCCTTCAGGCTTGCTTTCGGCCCCTTAGTAACATATAATTTTCAGCAGCTTAAACGTGTATAAGTATTTGCTTAGCGGAGTTCTCTTAGTTCTTTAGTGACACTTCCTGGTTTCTGTCTTGTCGGTCGGCCGGCTCGCCTGTCTACCTGCCCTGTTTACCTTGCCTACCTGCTCCGTCACACTTGCCATTCCTTTCTCCCTTTTCTTTAATTTTAGCTGGTTCCTTATATAAACGTATCCTGTGCTCCGATCGTAAGAAGTAGTAGGGTTAAGTATTACTATGATAAGTAGTAGACGTAGTATAGGCATGATAAGCAGTAGAAGTATGAGTATAAGTACCAGTAGTAGAGGTAGAATAATAATTGGTAGTATTGGTATAAGTATTATTATTAGTATGCTCATAACTGTAATGTTAACATTTAACACAGATCGGCAGATGGGGGAACGGGAGAAAATGTATTCAAAGCTCCCACTATTGTTCTGCTGCAACAAGCTTTATTAGTAAAGAAGTTAAACACTTTACATCACATCCCAATATTCTTTTTACTAAGACTGAGAGCACATGTTGGGCATTACAATAACAAAGGCAAGACATCTGTGGATGTAACTTGGAAAATTGAAATGTGTTTTTGATGTTATTCGTTCACATCTAGTTCGTCGAGTTAAGGTCACAGAATCGTAAGGCTTGTCCTGTTGAATTCTGTGGAGTCTCAGCTTTCATATTACATTTTGTTTGTGTAGATAGGATGACGTGAGAATTATCGTTTTTAAGGGGCATAAGCATTTAGAAACCTCATTGTCTGCTTCTGGAAGCAGACAACCAACCATGTATGAAGAACCTAGCCTCAAACCATACCCTCGTTCTAAACACTATGACTTGGACTACTATAAATTGGACATTGGATTCTAAAATATAAAAAAAAGTTATAAAACTAAAAAGTATAAAATATAAAAAATATTGAAAAATAGAATTTGATAGAAGATCATAAGTTGTGAAAGCTTCCAGCATTCACACCAATAAATACATTTTTGGTTAAAGAACATATGCTGTAGTAGGCAGGAGTCATTCACAACAATTCACAATTTGAATTCATAAGCGTATCGTGATATTAATCGATATTGTGTAATATTCCCCATGATTATCGTGGTAATATATTTTTCCATACGATAGGCGATACTGCTATTTAAGAAATCCTTAGCGAGGCCAAGACCGTACAGGAGATTCCATCCCTATAATAAGTCTACCTGCATGGCGCTCTTGCCCAGTTTGACTACTTCAAACAGGGTGACGGGGTCCCCGCCTTCCCCGTTGTGTTGGGCCACGCCATTGGCTTTCCCTCGCCCTCTGGTCACGCCCACCGCCTTGTCTGTCGGAGACTTCCGGGGCTTCTTAGTGGTCGACTGTGAGAGGGAGGGGGTGAGAAGTGCAATATGAAGTTTCTTATCAAGAAATGTATAAAATAAAGATTAAAAAAGTGTTGAGACCCATGAGACCCAGACACACACAATGCATAGACCTGTGTGTTTGGTGCCTTTGCATGCGACAGTTGTGTACGTTAAATGTGTATTACATGTTTATTCAATACTGGAGTGCACTTTTATACTTTGACGTTCTTAATTATTAACCTGCATTGAATGAGGAATGGGCCTTTATTTTTTATACTTCTTCTACTAATCATTTACAAAAGGGAACTTCAACTTTAATTAAAATATATAGTTACTTATTTAAATCTTTTTTACACAGGTGGTAACATGCAGACACACACAAACCAACCAGACGGAAGGACCTGTCCAAAAAGGGCCGCTAGATGGACCCAGAGGAGACCAAAAAGAGGACCGAGAGGAAACCGACATAGAGACAAGCCCTCACCTGCTGCTGTTTCCCGGGCCTCCCCCTCTTCTTCTTCCCCTTCACCTCAGGGTCTTCGATCTCGCTCATGCTCATGCTCAGGCTGACGGCGTCGGGGGCTCCTGACTCGTTGGACGAGTCCCTGAGAAGGGTCAACGACAATGAGACAACAACGACAAGACAACCGTTTTGGACCCAAAATATGGTTCAAAGCGGTCTATGAAAGAGGCACGCCAAAACGTGCCAAACATTAAACGTTAACGTTAAGTTAACTCTCTTGAAAACCAAACCCTCCAAGGCATTTTTAGTTTTTGGGAACTGGTAGACGCTTACTGGGTGTGTCTTATGTGAAAAACCGGACCACATGTGAAGCAGAATGCATCAAAGGCCGCCGCACCACAAGCATTTTTATTAAATGTTGGCTTTTTTGGCATTTCCCCGAATAAACCAGTTGACCACAGAAGACCCGGGACTTACTGCAGAACAGGAAGCTCGGATGTGATCATCCTGGCCAATCAGGGGTCGCGGCACGATCTGCAAGCTGTGTGTATGTTTGTGTGTGTGTGACAGTCGTCAGGGGTTGTCGTCCGGGCAGCAGAGTTGATGGCGGTGGTGTGACTGGAAGGGGGGGGAGGGGGTGGTCTTCGTTTGGGGTTTACTCGATGAGAAAGATGCTCACACTGCAGCTTAACAATCTCAGCACCCTAGACAAAAGAACAACACAAGAACAAACACACACAAAAGGATGTTTAGTCAATCTACATAGTCATTGAGTTATGAGGCATATGGAGTTATTATAAGTTATCAAGCGTACACCTGCATTATTATTTATTATATCAATATGTTGCTGGGAAGTTGAAAGCATGGGTTGTTAATGGCAGAAAGGCCACATGACCATCAGTCAAACCAATGGGAGACAATTTAATGTCATTCTCAGAGGGACGTTCGACAGGGTAAAAACAAGGGGAGAGGGAGACACCAACTGGCCACGTTGAGAACTACAACAGCCAAATAATGTGGTGGACCATTTGTTGATGTATCCATTGAAGTTACAAAAAGCGTTTAGCAAATGTGTCTTTGTGGCTTTTGTGGTGTTTTTGTGTACACAACTTTGATAAAAAAGTAAGAATAGGAACTGGTGATGTGGCAATAAAAAATAAATGTATCATCATTTTAAACGTAATTTTTAAAACATTTTGAGTGGTATAATGCAATACACATTTGAAAGTTAGAGAGTACCTGTTTTTATTTTATATTTGTGAAACGATTTTTTTATAAAATCCTCAATTAAATCAAATTAAAGGAAGTACAGCAAGCAGTGGAAACCAACCACAGACAAAACAGCCACAAGATCCTTTGTAGACAAATTAGCAGTTTGACTCTGAGGGCAAAAGCATTAGGACGACTGGCGAAAGGGAAAGGAAACAATTAAGCAACGGTTCACTACCTGTTTGTATGACAATGAAGCAGCAGAGACCTGTTTGTGCAGTACCACCACTTAACCAGCGGGGGCAGTATGATCCACAAAGTCCCCGGCCCCAAGTCTAACACCCGAGTCTTAACAGTTTAATTTAATTCTACCCAGCTAAAGGTCGTATTACAAAAATGAATTAGCCCTCTATTAAACACTCCTGGAGCTTGTGGTCACTTTTATTACTTTACACACTGTGTAGCATGTGTATTGTCCTCAGCAGTAGTAGTGAGTGTGTGAATGTATGTGTGTGTCTCTGTGCGTGTGTATGACTGTGTGAATGAAACAAGGCCTAGGCAACAGTAGGGGGCAGGCTAAGAAAGTGTGTATTTAAATACTCTCTTTTCACGGTTTGTATGAAGGAACAGCTTTGGCAGCGGCCGCCTCTGTCTCTCACATGTACAGCAGCACAGACTGTGACTAACCGACCGGGACCGGAAACAATAAGGTTCAGACTGTGTCGATGTTTTCTGATTATTGAACATCTCCTTTGAAATAATACTTAAGAAAAAGTGGATTAGTGATCATGTGGTAGTGTAATGATGATGAAGGAAAGCATCTCTTCAAACTTTCTAAACAGAATTTATTTTCTTACATTTCTGGTCAAATTTGTATTTTATTTTGTGGTTGGAAGGATCTAGAATGTCTTGATCACACACACAATACGGTCTCCAAGCTTTTTCAATTACAATACTTACGCAATACACTTAAACTGTTGTCATTTTACATTTTCATTTTAAAGTTGGTTACAATATGTCTAGTTCAATATGTGATTTCGGTAAAACGACATGCTTTCGACAGTACATACTCGTGAGCATGAATGAGACTGGTCACTGGTCAGTCGGTTATAAAGAAACATTACATTTTTTTCAACTAGGACTCCACAGGGGGAGAAGACCAGAGACAGACACACACACACACACACATGTGAATCATTAGCAACTTGTCTTCGCATCCCTCTTGTTTAATGGATATTCCTCTGTGTATCTCATAATATTACATCTTATTTATTCTGTCTGTGTTGTGCCTGATTTATTCTGTCTGTGTCTCTTTCTTTCTGAGTGTATCCCTCTATCCATCTCTGTATCACTCCCTCTGTCCCTGTCTCTCTGTCTGTCTGCGTGTCTCTCTCCAGGGAAAAGACTATCTGAAGTTGTGATGTGAGTGTTATTTTCTGTTAAAATACATTTTGGGTACAAGGGGATGTGTGTGTGTGTGTGTGAGTGCGTGCAGTGTGTGGTGTGTGTGTGTCTGAGGTAGTGAGTGAGAGAGCGTGTGTGTGTAATCAAGTCTGTGAAAGCGATAATCCCCAATGAACATCACATTTCCTCATCTCTACACACAGACAACCACGCACAGTATTACACAGCCTAGGAGTGTGCAGTGTCGGTGGGTAAAGGCCTGCTTCTGATGGCCATGGGCTGACTGCTCCTCTCTCCTAGCTGGAATTTAAACCATCCCAACCAACCAACCAACCAACCAACACTGACATTATAGACTTCTGCGTTTGTCAACGTGCGTTATTGTTTATACATGTGTGTGTGTGTGTGTGTGTCTGTGTGTGTGTTTGTGTGTCTGTGTGTGTAAGAGAATGGGTGTGTGTGAGTGTGTAACTTCTAAGATTATAAAGAAAGCTAGAGAGTGAAAGAGAGAGATAGCTATGAAACATACTGTGAGACTTCTCTAAATATGACACTGTTTATTTTGTCCTTGTGTTGAAGTGAGAGAAGCTATTACTGAACACACACACACACACCCACCCCCACCACCACCACACCCACACCCACACAGAGCAGTGTTACGGGCGCATTGTGTGAAACAGTCAAGGGCTGCTTTGTCGACAATGTAACCGTCAGTGTGTGAGTGTGCTTGGGAGCGTATGTATAAAAAAAACAGCAGTGAGTGAGAGAGACACGTCAGGGGAGCATCTGTGAACCACTTAACATGCACGTCATGCACCGCGAGAGGCAGGCCCTGTGTTACCACGGCAACCGGCGCGGGTCATAAGCCCGACGATGGCTATATTTGTTTGGCCGGGACCAACGGTTTGGGACTGTATGGTGTCAGGTCAGGTCGAGTGTAACGGAGCTGAACCGGTTCGGTAGCATCACTGATTGGTCGGTCAGGTCTGTGGAATCTAACGGTGGTTGCCAGGGGGTTACTGGAAGACGGTAACATACTTATCATAGTGTCATGTTTTGTGTGTGTTGATTTAGTGCAAAAAAATAAAAGGTTATGTTGAAGCAAAAAAATGTGTAGATTGTAGACTGCAGATTACTGATAGTTATCTACAGTAAAATCAATTGAAATGAATGAATTGAATCTTCAACTACGATTCTTTTTTGTCATACAGCCAAGTCATTTACCACTTCATGATTGTATTTTTGAACGTAGAGATAGAAAAAGAATATCCTGGAAGAATCATACCAAAAACAAGCCTGATACAGCCTTATATTGATTTGTGTGTATGTGTCATTCCTCTGCAGACGCTGTCATTCAATAAATCAATAAGTGATTATTACATACTACACGCAACGGGCTCAACCAAGCAAAATTTATATTCTGGACAACTAACGCGGCTGTGTGTGTGTGTGTGTGTGTGTGTGTGCTCAATAAACCCACACACGCAGCATAGCACCGGTGGTGTACCCGGGTCCCCGGCGGATAATTTATCGTATTACGACAACCTGAGATGTAGCCGCTGTAATTGGCCGGTATTACGCCCCCTGCGACGGCGTAGTGTGGTGTGTTATAAAACACACCGCCTCGGAGACGGAATCAGGCAACACTGCTGCTACTGCTGCTAGAGACGATACAGCGCTCTGAGCAGCTGGGAAACACAGTCTCAGTCCATTGGTGCCAAGAGAGGTGTTCTACAGCAGGAAGTGTTCTGTATTATGTTCTACAGTAATGTTTTTCTACAGTAAGGTGTTTTCTACAGTAGGAAGTGTTCTGTATTATCTTCTACAGTAATGTGTTTTCTACAGTAGAAAGTGTTCTGTATTAATACGTTCTACAGTAGTCTGTTCTACAATAAGGTGTTTTCTACAGTAGAAAGTGTTCTGTATTAATACGTTCTACAATAAGGTGTTTTCTACAGTAGGAAGTGTTCTGTATTAATACGTTCTACAGTAATCGGTTCTACAATAAGGTGTTTTCTACAGTAGGAAGTGTTCTGTATTATATGTTCTACAGTAATCTGTTCTACAATAAGGTGTTTTCTACAGTAGGAAGTGTTCTGTATTATATGTTCTACAGTAATCTGTTCTACAATAAGGTGTTTCCTACAGTAGGAAGTGTTATGTATGAATACATTCTACAGTAATGTGTTTTCTACAGTAGGAAGTGTTCTGTATTGATACGTTCTACAGTAATGCATTCTCTACAGAAGGACGTGGTCTGTATTAATATGTTCTACAGTAATGTTTTCTACAGTAGGAAGTATTCTGTATTAATTTCTTCTACAGTAATCTGCTTTCTACAGTAGGAAGCAAGCAAAAACATTTATTTTGCATTAAAATGGTTATGAGTCTCTCAAGGTCGGCACCCTGTGTAGCAGTGCAAGCGAGCTGACACGACCTCCTAAGTCACATTTTAACAACTGTAATTCACTTTGCGCTAGGCTGAGCTCTGTACTACATACACCGGGTTGGAGGTAAATTGGTGTATTTGGCTACGGCTCCACAACGTATTTTGACAGTTGTACCGGGCGTTCCGGTGTCAAATTGCCCAAGCCTTGATGTTATGAGCAGGAGTAATCCTTTTTTTTATTTTATTTTAAGGGAGATGTTATGACAGATGCAGCCAAACTACCGAGCTAAGCAGTGTGCCAATAGTGGAATAGCAGTGTTCAATAGAAGCACCGGGTACAGTGCCATTGTAAAGAAACACTTTTAATTTTAACGTAGGTCATGTAAAGCATTCAACACTCTGGCCAACACCAGAACCAGGGGTCAGGATTGTGTGAGTAGTAGTGCCAGCCTAAAGGTTCTTGGCTTGATCCCCCCATGTCCACAGCCAACCTGCAGCCCTGAGAAAGATGCCTAACTACTACCTGCTACGAATGAAATACAGCCAAATTCACTTGGAACACCACTAAATAGTAAGATTGCAACATACTTTCATTGATTAAATGAATAGTCCAGTGGCTATCCAACTGCTTAATGTCCACATAGTTCAAAGCTCGTAGAAGAACAAATCAATGTTTGATTCATTAATTTTCCACTTCAGAAAAACCTCAAACTGATTCAGTTACCATGGGATGCTTTTGAAAAGAGCATGAAGAAAAGTACAATTTGTTTGTTTATTTAACTCAACAATTTTTTATGACTGCATATGTTTTTATAGCGATGGATACTGTCGCCTTTTACCAGATAAAAGAATGGCTAATGATTACACGACAAATGTATCATCATTTACCGATAACATTTTGTTATAATCATGTTCCCGGTTGGCTCTGTCACAGCTCATTTGGCCCCCGTACAGATGAGTTGCTCTCATGAGTGAGGCCCCCCAGATAAACATACCACAATATGCTATATAAATCTATATATCGCTGCATATAAATAGATGGGATATTTCTATAGGCCAAGGTAAAGCTCTTACCTGTCTAAATGGTATACATTTGTATTTTTAGATATACAATTGCACAGTGAACATTGTATTTGATTAGCGTTTGGCTGTATTGTCTGAGTCAAGTTTTAAAGAATTGCAATATCACAGGCCAACTAAAACTCCCTCTGATTACACGGGAGATTAATGTCAAGGTTAGGTGCGAGACACAGTAAATGTGTTTGATATGAACAGGATCACAAGCCCTATGGTGAGGAAATACTAATTAATTGGATCGAGCCTTATATTTGCCCACTCAGCAAAACTGGTATGTTTTGTTCAAGACTCAGTCAGAAAATATGTTTTTCGCGCATAATAAGAAACTGTTGACAGGTCCATCACTTAAACCATGAAAAAGGTAAAAGCAAAAGAGTTCTTGTGCTGCATGAGGACCCGGTTGAGGCCACTCATATGTATATTACCGCAACAGAGACAGAGAGCTGTTACAACGCTTGTATGTCTGAACACTACTGTTTCCAACAGTAACTATGGCAGAATTTTGTAAAGGAGGCATTCAACTTAA
>OMKX01085784.1:0-12101 GCA_900302425.1 Brosme brosme
TGGTAAACACAGCTTTACCAACTGTTCACCGCACATTTACAGTTCTAACTTACATTTAAGAAACACAGAAAAGGTCTCTGTATGTGTACAGAAGCAGCCTGATGCATTTTAGACATATTTGGCATCAGCTACCCCTAACAGATGCTAAGCTGCACTCAATGATATTCACGCTCATCTTACTGTGCTACAAGCTCGTCCCAGGCAGGTGTGCCTACGCTTAAAACATTATACAAAAACTATTGTACAAACAATCTGTTCAATGCTTGATAAAAAACCAAGGAGCTACCATCATCGTATCATCATTCTAAAGTATCATTTATCGACTTTTGACAGTTTTCTTTGTTTTGCTGATGTGTGCCTGATGTATAAATTAATTCATGATCTTGCGCCATCATCACTTTACCACTTGGTGTCATTCTGCAGGGATAAAGCCAGGGATACCAGGGCACCAGGCCAACCAGACTGCTCGGCTCAATTTAAGAAAAACTGCTTTTGGAGAATCAGCATTTAGTCAGAGCGGCAGATAAGTGGAACTCAATCCCACACGTATCAGAGAATACTCTGATACGTATTTACAAAACATGTAAAACATGGCTCCAGACAAACACATCATGTGATCACTGATCCTAGAGAGTGAACACACACGTTATCACGAAGAAACCATACTGACGAGAGTCTTGAATTATTCATTAAGTTAATCTCTATCTGCTTCTCCTCTCTTACATAAAAACAAGTGCATGAAACATTTAGTTGTCAACAGAGAGAGGTCCCTGGTGGCAATAATGGAAGTACAAAAGAAGTCAAAAAAGTAAAAAAATAACAGACTTTATGCATTTAATTGTATTTATTTATTGGTATTATTTTTCGTTTATTTGTTAAAGCAATTCAAAATTCAGCTCATGTTCACGTAACTAATTAAAAAATATGTTGTAGAACTGATATCTAATCAGCTAATGAAACGTGTTGAGTGGGAACTGGCCCAATTCTCAGAGCAATCAGTACAGGAAGGCTAGCGTCTGGCGGGAACATGTTGTAGAAAAGTGACTGCCAACAAACTTATTGAGAGAGTCAGACTTTGGTCTCATATTTTTCTGGTATTTCACAAAAAGAGGAAAAAAAGTGTTTCAAACACAAACTGATTTCTGGAAAATACAACATAAACCTACGAATACAACATTACTTAAAGTATAAAAAAAAGCAGTCTCATTTTGAGACTTTACTGTATCTCAAATGAGAAAAATGTATAGCTTCAATGAAAAGGTTGTGGTGTGAAACATACATTTAAAGGGCCCAACTTGTAGCCTGAGCCTAAAAAACAATAGGGCCTTAACTAAAAACGCATTACCGGTATTCAACAAAACGTGAGTATTGCAACAAGTATACAAATACTCAACTATTATTCATTATGATAAGAGGACATATGATGATCTTTAGAGATAAATGATGCCCCAGGAGAGGTTGAGCAACACAAATGAAAGCAACAAAAGAAACATCCCACAGTAATTGAACACAAAGCAAATTGTAGTTTTCTGAAGCATGAAGCAAAGTAGGTATAGCGTCTCCCTTTCTATGGTGCAGCTGCTCTGGGGGTCTATGCCAAATCTTTCAATTCAGAAGCCTTCAAGGTTGCTTGGGTCCAATATGGATAAATGGATTGTGTAAGGACGGAAAGAAAACAAAGCACTTTGTCATAGAATCAGTGAGTTTCACCTCATCATCTCTCTGGTCATTGGGCATAACACACTGTTCTGATTGGTTTTACACCAACTCTTGTACTTTGTTGCACTGCAGGATTATTGGAGTACCCATGGGGTGAACAGCTACATTACCCAGATGTTGTCGACTTCCTCGACACCGTGCTCTATGTCAGGAAGAGGCTTTTGGGTGCATTCCTCGGGTGCACTGCATTCCCAGCAACATCCTCTCTAAAGTGTCTTTCCTGCTTCCATATATCCCTCCTCTCTGTAGGCCAGACACATGCCTGGGATTGCATGGCACATCAGTGTGTCCTGCACCCACAAGGAGCGCAAGAGCCATGTCATTTACCAACACATGGGAAATTACTTCCTATTGTTGTTGCAGAAGGAACAGGGGAGGCGGTGTTAAATAGGTTTAAGCACATAAATGGATCAACTAAACCTGCTTGCCTCTCTCTCTCTCTCTCTCTCTCTCTCTCTCTCTCTCTCTCATATATATAAACTCTTGCCTCACTCGCTTGATATTAATTTGGCCATTCATATTCACGTTTTGTCCTCACGTCTCAGAGGGTTAAGAGTTATTTGAAGTTTGTTCACTTAGACTGTTTGTGTCAAATGTGTGCTTTGTTTAATTATTAAACCACTGGCTCGGTGGGTACATTAGGGATAAGCACAACCCATATTTTTCATGGTTGAATAATCATTTGGTGATATGAGTGAATAATCAGGTATTAGAATTGGCCATCAGGGTCAGAAATGAATCCCTTGCATGTGCCGAATATGGCAGAATTGTTCATATTGACGGCGCAAAGTCCTTGCGGATGCATTTTACCTAACACTTCTGGAGTTACCAAATAGTCTTTTGTTGTTGCAGCCAATATTACTTGTCAATTTGCCCTGATCTGAAGGGTGATGCATTTTGTTCGATTTCCGACTGTCGGAGCGCAAATCTATCCTCTCCTCTTGTCTCCCTCATGCATTCAACTACCTTTTGATTTGCAACCACCAGGTATGGTGATTCAGTAAAGCCCTAAGCATATAGGTCTTCATATTTGTAGCGGGACAGAAAGAAGAACTAGAATGACATTCTTTAACAGAGCAACACACACAGACCTCTGCTGTGACATGGCTGTGTTTTCAAATAGGACTCGTCTATTTTGGACACGGAAATTCAAAACCATTTTGCGTCCGTCCCGACATGGCTGTGTTCTTTGAGTTGAACATGTTTGTAAGGCCTTGGCTAATCACTATGGTTTGAAGCAGCGTTCAACGATTAATATAGTTCTTCACTTCTACGCTACAGCGAGGAAGACTGTTTCTGCCCCTTTTAACTATAAACCCTGGCTTATATTTACCCTACTTGTATCTGGGAGGCATATATTATTTAAGACAGTGAAATATTTCTTTAATATCATGTAATAAATACTTACGTATTAATAAACTTTAAAACTAGGGAAGGCAATTTATTGAATCTTTTGTCATATTTGTTGAAATGATCGCATCCCGACAGCAATCCCGACAACATCCTGACCGCAATCAATAAATCAATGCTCTGACAAAAGGTAGAAAACAATCTGCTATCTGTGTCTGTCGCAGGCCTGTACCTTAACCTACATGTCTGTCTGCCTACTTCAGAGTGCACTCTGCCCGTGCACTGAGGGCGTGGCCACAAGGCTAGGCAGACCTGTTGCTAAAGCTAGCGTTCTAGTCATGTGATTTTGTGGGAGTGGCTTTTGATGGAGGGCTGAAGGTGGGGATGGGTTTTTTCAGTTTGATACTTTTAAAATCGAGCTTACTCTGGCTGGTTCCACGAAATTGCCTACCCTAACTTCACACAACAAATCGACCTAAACTTGCTTGATTATTGCAATTGTGAACAAATAATGGGTTATTTTGACTCAGCCCTGGTACAGATAGAGAGAGAATTATTGTTATGCGTAACTCACGGTCCAACCCAGTCCTCTCTGTCTTTACTGAGGCTGCTTATTCATAAATGCATTCAAAATTAAAATGAGAATGGAATACTTTCACTGCATATCAACAATGTGTCAATACTAAAAATGTTTCAAATTGGATTTACCAGCCTATAACAATATCCACTTTGAGCTTCAGTGACATTGAATAATTGATCATAGCAAAACAAAGGGATCTGACGAGGCTTTTGGAAACGCCCAAAGGCAATACACGGACACATGGAAAGAATAAATGTACCTGCATGCCAGAACTGAATCTTTCCAGCACCAGTGTGTACAGTGTACTGACATGATGCTCCAATAACACTACCTTAGAAACTTTACTGACCACTGCCTGAAATGTCCTGAAGGTTCTGCGCCCTTCAAGGGCTAGAGGGGCGTAAGACAGGGGGTTCTATGTCCAGTGCGTTCTACTTTCCCGAGCCTTCATTACAAGACGTTATCTATTTTGAGCTATCTAGTATCCTTGCTTGTGAGGTGGTTTACAATTTGTTGAATGTGTGTGGTTGATGGATGGTTTTAAGTAGCCTCACCTGGCCCGAGTCAGACTGGTTTGACTCTGGGGCTGGGTGATGCCACTCATCAGGGCACACAGGTCGAACCAGCCTTCACAACACACACACACCACACCTGGGATAGCTCTGGCCTGTCAGTATTCATCACCTAGTGGCTTGTGACAGGGTCAACTACTACACACTTGTATGTAATGTTATACTGCATCGTGCCAAAGTTATGCATGGTGCAGTGGCCCGTATTGCTGAATATAATAGATGGACCAATACTGTAGACTGAAATCACAATTTCCTTTGAGGAGGGCATACTTGAGGCATGTTTGGTAGAAGGTCTGCACATGACCAGATTCTAATCTAGAAGCAGAATCACATATCTCTCACATCTTAAATTGCTGCTGAGAACATGGTGCAGCTTAATGGAGTGTTGTCGTGGGAACACACTTGCAGGAGCAACAAAAGGGCTCTCCACACTCAGGGAGATGGATGCTCCAAGCTCTTTCACTTTCGCTCTGAAAAACGAACTACCAAGGGGGAGCTTCACAGATACATTGTTTTAGATTTGAGAATGGGTCTTTACCATGTGGTAAATTGTGGGAGAAACAAAGCAGTTGCAATTCATGGGAATTGTTCTATGCTGGATTGTGTGCTGTTATGTATGCACAGCACATTGTGCTGAAGGCCCTACCTGAATTCAATGTTTTCCAGGGTCCACTTTGTCAGGCAGATTTTAAAAAATATATTGTTTTCGGAAGCCACTGGTTTGGTGTCTTGTATGTGATTGCATACATTCAGTTGTTGTTAGAAATGGTTCACCCTCCTGTTTCTTAAAAGGGTCACGCCGGATTGATTAAAAGCCAGTGATTATGTGTTCATGTGTTCCCTCATGTCTATAACATCCAATTAGCAAAGGTACTTTATATAAAGTTGCTCCTTTCAGTTCTATTCTGGCATTGGTTAAGGGAAAGTCCTTCGACAGAGTGGACCATCCCTACCTTTTTAATTAATGATGTGCATATGGCTGTGGGCATAACTTTACTCCAGGGCTTAGGTTGCTATTCAAGTGTCACCTTTATTTGAAGCAGGTCACCCAACAGCGATGGCCTCTTTGTGGACAGCTCTATACTTGTATAGCATCTTTTGGCGTTGTTATGAAGAATGGCAGGAAGTGAGTCCAGTGGCGATACAATTTGGTAACCCAAGTATGGCCTGCATATGCAGATGATCTGTCACCACTTGTAAAAGACATACAAATACGAGCCTGTGGCTTCATGTGGGTCAATATTTGTGCTGGACTATTTGGTCATTTCATATTGTCTTTTATCAATGTGTGGCCTGTACAGGAAGATATATGGTTTTATGCTTCATGTGATATGGAACAAAGTGTCTGTTTTTGATGCAGGGATTAATGTGAATATTGTGTGAGCATGAGAGTTGAGGTTCGGATAAAGAACATCAATGGTCTCTCGCTCTTTCCCTGCGTTTGTAGTGTTCCTATTTTTTGTTGTCGGAGAAGCAGGATTTGAAATGTCATTGAAGCCTTTAAACAGCACATGAAATAGTAATTCATTCCATGCTATATTTTAAGAGTTATGAATGATCTATTTTGTCAGAATTTATTTTATTTCCACCCTGTCTTCTTCTTTCCTTAAAAACAATTGGCACATACTTATTTTTAGTTGACAATTGTTTAATGTTGTTTTATACAAACCACAGCTGTCATACATTTATATACAGCCAACAAAGTACAGAGGAATCTTAAGACTCATAAACTCAGGAGAAAACACAAATAATCACAACATTGTACAAGCAGCGACGCCTACTAATTGACTTTGTCTATCGCTAGTTATCGTCGTGTTTTTTGATGTGCAATTATCCAAACTCCTGATTGCTGTTTGGGGACATTGTCGGGTGGGAGGAGGGTAGAGAAGGAGGCATGATTGTCTGGAAGTCCTGTCTGGAAGTCCTGTCCAGAAGCGCTTCGTCATGGGCAGCTGTTGTTGTTGTTCTAATCGCCTCTCAGGTGTGAAGGTGTGCCTGAGTGCTATTCTTATCTTGTTAATTGCCCACAAAGAAAGATAGGGTAGACGTGTGTGTGTGTGTCCGCGCGTGTGCCCGTGTTTGTGTTTTCTCTTTCAGCTGGAGCCTCACTAATTCCAAACCCTTGCTCCCGCTTGTGAGTGACGCAATGCTTAGCCACAACATACGAGTTATTGTTGAAATATTCCGTGCATAATTCCTGGAAGCTAGGATGTGTTCTTTAATGAGTTGTGGGCTCAGTGGACCTGTGGTGTAATGTGTGCCGGGATGAATGGTTGCGCTGACAAAGTCCCCTGATTAAAATTGGTCTTCACATTTTAATCCCAATACCGCTTTTTCTGCCTTGGATAAACTTAAGATATTGAGATATTATTGACATGTATACAGGCACACTAACAATTATAATACACATCCACTCAATGAAAAACATGTAGCAGATGTGGCTTGTAAAGGATCATTTTATGCACATGGCACTCACATGCAACATATTGCTGCCAATACAATGTGTAAGGAGCAATCACATGGGGACAGTGAATTACAAACATGTCATTATATTTGCTAATGGAACCTTTATCCCAACACTTATTGTCCTAATTGTCATTGCCAAATTAGCCACTTAATAACAATTTATTTCAGACTGTCACTTATTCAAACGTTCTTTAACACGTTTCATTTAGGAAGATGTCATGTCGCGTTGTGCCTCACCTTACTTATGTCTCATAAGCATAAGTGTAGTTTGATGAATGTATTTATTTGCTTGTATTTATTTAGTATTTGCTACCAGATTGTTTTCGCTGTGTCTCGTGTTTCTTAAATAACTTTATTTGGTTTGATAACCAAACGGATTAAGACACATTTCCTCAGTAACGCTGAAATCCCTTTACTTTTCTTTGAGTCACCATCCAGGCCCCGTTTTGGCAAGCAGAGATTTTCAGATTCCCCAGAATTCAAAAGGAATATTCTGGGGTGGATAATTGGATTTCTATAATCCTATTATACGTACACATTATTCCAGGCCCACCTACACACCATCAGTTATGATAATATTGAAAAAGATCAAATGTAAAATGATGAGCGAGAATCTGAGTCTTCAGCTTCCCTCCTCATTCATCCACATCTATATTGACATAGCTAAAGCATATTTTGATGGCTGGAATCAGAAATTAATCATTATTTTTCTTTGTAATAATGAAATAATATATATTCATAATGAGGAAATAATCTTTACATTGATTCTTCGATCACCTTTTAATTTTGTTGTGCTCACGTTGTCTTTTCCACCCTAGATGGACATTTGATTGTCTGTATTTCAGATGTTTCACTGTATGCTGTAGATGACATTGGTTACTGTGTTATTCTTATACGTTTTCATATACCTCGAAGGCAGCAGTCCATTATTTTGAATTGTGCTGACTGTATCGCAGTAGTGCTTGTAGTTGATCAGTAAGTTAATGGACAACATCGATATTGAACAGGCACGCAAACACGCACACACTGCCGCTGAACCGAATTGGAATAAGCTGGCCTTGTACTGACGAGAGTATCCTATACGTTGATTTATTAAGGAGAACGCTTAATGGTAAGGCAAAATTGCAACAGGTGGGTTGGTGAGGTGTTCTTAGCAATATATAAATGGAATATTGTTGAACATCTTTATTTATTATTCTGTTTATCCGATGTATGAATTTGTTTTGTGCCCATCCTGGAGAAAAAAACGAACAGCAGTCTTCGAAAACAGCAGGACAACGCGGACAATTAGTTACTCTCTGGAATTATTTAGTCTCTCAAAACAATATATTCAATAAGCTTTGTAATCACAGGCATGCTTACATACAACAGAAAAGTATTTTAACAACTACCAAAGCAAAAAATGAAATGCAGCACAAACCAATTACAGAACATTGCGTAAAAAGACAGCTGCAACAACGTAGGAAGTAGGGGATTGAAATGTTTCCACGTACATTGTTCAGCCGCGCATTATGTCATGAGATGCAGTGATGAGTATGTAAGTTAGCAAGTTTGCAAGAGCCATGAATATGGACCGTTAAATCAAAATGGCTTTTGATGAAGGGAACAAGCGGGCCAAACTGTGTCCATCTTTTATTCGTCCCTGGTGTCAATTCCCTTCATGTAGCAGGTAGTAAAGTCATCGACAACTTCTAGAAAAAAGAAAACAAGTATTACCCATATTGGTAACTTAGAGAATACGACCTCATTACTTTTGATGGATCTCAAAATGAAATCACTACATTAAATTAATAGCAGCGATAAAAACAAAGTTGTAAACTTGTAAGATGCCTCAATAAACAGCTGCTAATGAAGCGCAATATATCATAAATTGTGTTGGGATTGCACCAACGCAGCCTGTACATCGACATTTTGAGCTTATTTTTCCCAAGTGGGTTTTGGGGAGTGTTTGCTTGCCCTTCAGAGGGAAGAGGGTGTTTCTTAATTTGGCCTGTGAAGCCCTTTGAGAATGTAACCGGGAATAAGAGGGCTATACAAATACAGTTGACTTGAGCAAGAGACGTTTTTATATGACTTCAATTTCACTTTCGGGAAATATAAGTTAGTGTGAAGTGTAAGTTAGTAATACTTCAGCATCAATCTCCGCTGTACTAAACACACCACGAGCACACACAGCTGGAATCATTTAACTTGACTAAGTTCTGGAAATTAGCTCTAGGAATTTGACTCCAATACAGTGTGCTGTATTGGCCAAGTCATTTTTGTCTTGTTCTTTTATTCGTCACGTAGGTAACTGTTGCAATAATGTAATTTAAAATTACTCTTCATGTGTTTTTAATTAAGCATGTTAAAGAACAATGCCATATTATTATCAAACAACTGAAATAGTTAAAAGGCAGAACATGATCAACATGGTTTCTATCAAAGCTATGATTACACACAGCTATACACTTACAACGTTTAATAACTTAACAATAGAGCTTCTGCAGTAGTTAACAGTTGTGCTGCATTTGAATTTTACTTTATTAATTTTGACTTAATTCATTCTATTCATTTTTCTTCCCTGTATTTGAATGAATTGGTATGAGTGTGTGTGATGGCTGGTCTGGTTGGTTGATTATATCTGTGCCGCGTTCACTCACCAGGGCACACAGGTTAAACCAGCCATCACCACACACTTACGTTTAGATGGCCCCTATTTACACAATTCTATCTGTGGACGATTCTGTGGAGTGTGTGTGTTGATGGCTGGTACACAACTCAGACATGTTCATGTTGAATATCTGCGCTGCTTGTAACATTCTTTCATCTCTGCTTCTCTTACAAGCATAAGGTGTTGAACATGGACCGAGTTGTGTGTGGTGATGGATCACATCAGCCATCAACCACACACACATACTTTAAAAAAAGATGTGAGTTGTGACCATCTAAACTTATATTACTGTTGCTATTTGTCTTTGATTCTGTATTGATCAAAGACAGGAAGGCTGTTAATTTGGCTGAATGTGTGGTTTCAATATATATTACATAAAATAGTGTACCTAACCATTGCCAATAAATCAACCAATTAATGAATAATCTAAACCTTTTGGCCTGGTGCTAACATATGATAAGGTCAAGCGAAGAAAATAACCATGTCTTTTTCACATTCAAAAGTTAGTTTTCATAATAATTACACCAGGATTTACGATAAATATATTCACAAAATAATTAACAATGAAAATAAATCATGTTTGACATTTGCCAAACCTATTGCAAATATTTTCTCTAAACATTGCTATGAACTCATCTATTCTATTGACCTCCTTGCAGCTTATTAACAGACGGTTTTCAGTTGCTGTTTTTTTTTACTACAGCGCCTCACAGTAGATTGCTTTGTGCAGAGGAAAGAAAAGCATTGCTGTAGATGTGTGAGCGGTTGAATGGCCGCAGGGCAGCATTGGGATAATGGATGTGTGTAGGTGTGATAACTAAACCGACATGCATGTGCAGTAGACTAGCATTTCTCGTTCATGCAATTATGAGAGGCCATACAGGCCATATTTCATACTTAACTTTTCACATGGACACGTGAAATGCTTTTATGTGCACACATCTACAGAAGAGAGATGAACAGCATGCATGGCTTACTTATCAGACACACAGACAACATCTAATGTCTCACAATATCATGGACCACAAAAACAGTAATGTGTATTTTAATTGAATAGTTTCCACTCAAGTCGCATTGGCATAAACAAAACCAAATCATAACCCAATGCATAGCAAACAATTTGAGATGATATAGTTTACGTAAAGTTGAATCTATTAGTCAGCATTACTTTTTGCTTCACTGTAGGTGCAGCCTGTGCCCTTAGCAACCAGGCACACTTTCTGATTCGAAGATAGCTTTCTTTGGTAACTAAGATGCAAACAAATGTAATCTTTGTTTTAAATGAGCTGCGAGCGTACCTTTACTTTAAGACCAGTTCCTTTAGTGGCCAGGAACCTTCAGCTGACCGAGCCCAGTTCTCTCCAGCTCGGCCTGCTGGTGAGCTGCATGCTGGGACGATGGACGGCGTAGGAACGTGGACACCAAGCACTGTCATTTACACTGGTGATTAAGAAGAGAGAGAGGAAAGAGAGACTTTCACCTCCGCTTAAAAAAAACTCATCTTCCTCCACTCATTTCTACTTCAATCTCTCTCTCTCTCTCTCTCTCGCTCTCTCTCTCTCTCTCTCTCTCTCTCTCTCTCCTCCACCCCTCCTCCCCAGTCCTGAACCTGTCTGTTCCAGATCAGATTAATGAGTGCAGCTCAGCTTGAACCTATTAACAGTGTTGTAATATCACTTTGGCTGCAAATAGTGCCATGCCTTCCCCAGCCTACTTTACTCCAACGAGCAGTAAGACGCTTCCTTTACCGTAGTGACTTATCTCCTCTCGTCCTCCTCCTGCCTTCTCTTGACGTTATTTCCTCTCTCTCTCTCTTTCCCTTGCATCGTTCGATCTTTATCTCTGCACAATCTGCAGTGGAATACTTATGATATGGTATTGCTTTATTTCCTTCCTGTGGTCTCTCTCTCTCTCTCTCTCTCTCTCTCTCTCTCTCTCTCTCGCTCTCTCACTCGTTCTCTCTCTCTCTCTCTCCTGCCCTTCTGGGGAGGAAGTGAGGGCACTGATCATGTTAAGTCCTGCGTGAGGCGTGTCATGGCTGGCTGGTTCTCACCCTCTCTGATCACAGAGCTCTTGTTTCAAAGTCATGTTTCTAAGAGTTTCAGGACATGCAAGGGCCGCTCTAGTGGATTGCCTTTCTGATGGCTGATGTTTGTGTCCCGCTCAGTTTCACCATGTCATTCATAACATATCCATGTATGAAAATGCACCACACACACAGTGTCCATTAAGAGAGAGAGAGAGAGAGGGAGAGGGAGAGAGAGAGAGATGAACACAGATCTAATAATATATAAAAATATCTATAAAACCTATAGGAGGTGGAACAAGGTGGAACATCAGGAGGAACATCCTCCTGAGGTTCCGGAGAGCGTCTCAAATGACGAGGACGTATCGCCCCTGGAGGCTAGAAGGAAAGGATCCTGATGGAGTCAGGGTTATCACCACGGCAACGGGGACGGCGCCGCAGATGAGGGGAGACAGAGAGATGCCTGCGGCCAGATCAGACCCCTCACGTTAGGAGCTACCATCTGCTAACTCTGCTAATGAGCACGACCGAGAGGTAAGGCCTGGCATCAGCAGACCTCCCGACCAGAATGACGAGAAAGCCAATCAGAACGAAGCAGCACTGGTATCCTGGTCTAGAACTGGGATGGTCCACTGGGCTATGAAACACAAGGAACAGGAGGAGAGGGTGAAGGAGGAGCTGGTTAAAGTGCTTTCTAAATCACCCACTGACATCCCCCATCTATTCTCGTTGTCA
>OMKX01086013.1:4959-19493 GCA_900302425.1 Brosme brosme
AGAAGGCACCATGCCGCAGTCACAGAAAGGGGGCCCTCCATTGCAGTCAGAGGTGAGATGAGGCCGGGCATACGAGACTCATAAATCACCTCTCTCTCCTGCATCAGCCTCTGTCCCTCTGCAGCATATAGACGATTAGTTTCCTCCAAAAACCGTTGCTCAAAGGAGTCCTGATAAATCTGTCAGGGTCGGAGAAAACATGGCAGCCATTAGAGCTATTCTTCAATGGGATGTTGACAGTTCATAAAAAAACCGTCTGTGCAGGTGCTGATCTCAAATAACACAGCTGTCAACCCCACTTGCCGCTCCAATTCATCTTGGAAACAAAAGGGGCATAAAGAGAACTTTCACCTGAGCTTTGGGTGTACTTTTAACAAACACATGTTAATTAGATAGAGGATAGTTGTACAGGGGGAATAGGAAGTATATTGAAACAGTCCAGAACCTTTAATAGTCTTCTAAATCCACAAGAGAAGAGAGTCAGAGCAGAGAGCCGGTTTCAAGATGGAAGGTGCCAATGGAATTGCAGAAGTCCAAGTAGGGTAGACTTTTTAATTTCAGACTTTGTTTCACTCATAGTTACGCCAGTGTGGTATTATTTGCTAAAAATAATCCTCCCTTAGGGCTGCCATGGAAACTGTATTGGCAAGTCTCATGACTAGTGTCAGCCTGTCAATTTACAAAGCCTCATCACAAAACATGTAGTGAACAAAGGACATATGATAACGAGTAGCTAGCTAAAGGTATAAAGAAACATCTGTGCCAATGAGATGGATCCACGGTTAGAAGAGGGTTACCTGCAGGTCAGATAGCATGCTCAGAAGGCTCCTCAGCAGGCTTCGGTCGATGGCCTCCCCACTTCGCTCCCGCTCGATGAGCAGCAGGATACCGTCGATGGTCTTGCTCTGGACCTTCAGGTCACTGATGATATAGAACCTAAAGAGCTCCAGTCCCATGTCCCTGACACACACGGCAGACCCAGTTCAATGGCTTGCTCCGGAAAATGAGCGCCGTGCTTTAATGTGAACTAAGAGACATAAATAAAGACTCACCAGATTGAAGGAAGCATTGAATTTTGTAAAACATAGGTGCGGTCCAAGAACAAAAATATACTCCTGATCATGATCTGTTGAAAAAAAAGCACAACATTTCAATCATGTTATTTATATTAACTTATGGTTATACTATTATAACAACACTACTAGTGCCTTTATTCATTCAAGAATCCCATACCATTTGTCTACAGTGATCTTGCCAACACTTGTCAATTTTCTTCAGAAAAAGCACACTATCCAATGCATCTGTAAGTATAGGGGTTAAGGTCATTCAATAGCGCTGGGAGAGATATCTGTAATCTCCGATCTCAGTTCAGAATACTAATGCATGGCGGTAACAGCAGACTTGTGAGAGGGAAACAGGAATAGGGGAAAGGATATTCTCTGAATTGGCTGATCTGTGCCTTGATGTGGTCCTCACAAACAGCCCTAAGCTGCTTGTAGAGTTTTGCAGATATCTTGTGGGAGCAGAGGTTCTCAACAGCCTTAGAAAGGGGAAGGAAAACACATATTTGTGGCATATCAAGACAGGTGCACATTTCCATAGCCCACACACAAACATTTGCCAGATGATCAAGCCTTGCTTTCCCAGTCTTACCTGGTAGAGCTCCTCTAAGTTGTATTTGATTGAGGTGCTGTTTTGAATGGCCTCTACTGCCTCCTTCAACTTTTGCCAGGTCTCGTGTGTGTAATTCTCTGGCAGCTTTGGCTTATCTGTGTACAAAAACAGTTTAAAAACGAGCAACAAACAGAGATACGATATATTTTTAGAGGGCTGTGACCACTAACGAAATCGGCCACCACTACTGAACAGCAGTGTTGTTGTATTATGGTCCATTGAACCAAATCAGTCTACTTATGATAATGATTTTCAGATTCATAAGGACTACCTTTGAAGTTCTTGATGACTAGTTTCTTTGCGGCTCCAGGTTTACTGTTGGAGAACGTGTTGGATCCTGCGGTCTTGGTCAGTCCGTTGGCGTGGTGTCCCACACCGCCGGGCAGGAACACGTTTCTGCTCTTATTGGAGCACGAAGCAGCTTCTTCAGTCATCTTCACATCCAGTCCGATGAAATCCACCGAATCCTCGAACCGCAACTTCTTTTGGATGTGTTGAGAAGTGGAAGAATTCAGGGATTTGGGAGACGAAGAAATGGTATCAATGTCTTCCCTCTCGGTGCTGTTTATTCTCCTCTTCTTCGAAGATGTGATGCTGCTGTCGTGTTTGACATCAGAAGCTGCTGGTCTCGCCTCCTGGGTCGGCGGTGGAGGATTAGGGGAAGGTAGACCTGTTGGAAACATGAAAAAATGGAATACAAATTCTAATAGCCTAGTCTTCTTCTGAACCTCAGGTTATGCCGGGGATGAGATCCAACAATGTGTCCAACAATGTCAGCCTAATGGGATGTGGAGATAAATGTCCAGTCTTTGCCCAAGTATAAAAAATGCATTCAATTTCAAACTCAACAGTCCCACTTGAACCACTCTCTCGTTCTTGTTATTGCTGGCAGAGGAAAGATGGTCGGCTACTGCTTCCTCTTTCGGCCCCTGGTCCAACCACGTTGTTGTCCTCTTAGCTCTTTATTACAGCACTAAACCATGAAGAACTTTTTCAGATAGCCAGATCAATCCACGCGGTGTCTAACATATATGAATCGGTGTGTTATAATAACAGAATATATCCAATAGCCACAGCAATACCGTGACCCCACCGGAAGTAATTGGTGCAAAATACTTTTTTTTTGCACGAATCGCAGTTGACCATTTAGATGTCTTTCAAAGGCCCGCCACCAGATGGCGCCATGCCAGTATCAGTTCACACCATGCAGCGTGCATGGTGCAAACATTGAATGTAACCGGCATATCCAATGTAACCGGCATGTCCCTCCAATCTATCCTCTATTATAATCAAGAGTGGTTATTTTATAATCACAGTCACACGCATTTTGGGTTTTTGTATCCTGCTTAAACGAAAGGTATACTGAGCAAATTGAATAATGCAGCAGTCAGACCCTGAGGTCATGCTAGCCTTCACTCGCAAATCCGTTGTCTAGCCAGCCGCCCCTACATTTGGAGTGCACGCGTATTCTATCCTTTACGGCAAATGCATTGAAACGGCCAAGTGAGAGCTGATCGGGAGAGTTAGCGACTTTCTACGTGTGACTACGTCCGGTTTTCAAAATAAGGTGGTAACACAGGGTATATACAAAATCTGCAGTGCCTAAACATTAACACAAAATCAAGCATTTTTACTGTATCATTATATCCGAAACTTGCTGTAAAAGCACTGACAATGGCAGATATATTTCAGATCAGGACAACTCTTACTATACACTTACCCACAAACAAGCATTTTGACTGTATAGAGAATTTTAAAGTTAAAGTCCCACGTTATTACATAAAAATTACCTTGTCTGACACTTGCTGTAAAAACAAATTACTCCATAAGTTCGGACAGTGGCTGGTATATTTGAGATCAGGACAACACTGACTATACACTTACACAAAATCAAGCATCTTTACTGTCTCATTTTTGAGAATTTCAAAGTTAAAGTCCCACATTGTCACGTAACAATGACTATGTCAGAAACATGCTGTGAAAATGCATTTCTCCAAAAGTTCTGACAATGACTGATATATTTGAGATCAGGCCACTCTGACAATACACTTAACCAAAATCAAGCATTTTTACAGTTTTTACTGTCCAATTTTGGACTTTAACTTCGAAATAATCTAATATGATACAGTAGAAATGCTTGATTTCGGTTAAGTGTATGGTCAGAGTTATCCTTATCTTAAATATATATGTGCCATTGTCAGAACTTATGGAGCGATGTGTTTTTATAGCAAGTTTCAGACACAAAGTAATTTCATTTAAAACATATGGGACTTTAACTTTGAAATACTTTAAAATGATACAGTACAAATGCTTGATTTGTATAGTGTATAGTAAGAGTTGTCCTCATCTCAAATATATCAGTCATTGTCAGAACTTATGAACCCATGTGTTTTTACAGCAAGTTTCAGAGTCATTTAATGTAAAAATGTTGGATTTTAACTTTGAGATTCTCTAAAATTATACAGAAAAAAATCTTGATTTTGGGCAAGTGTATGGTCAGTGCTGTCCTGGCTTCAAATATATTAGTCATTTTCAGAACTTATGGAGCAATGTGTTTTTATAGCAAGTTTCAGACAGTCATTAAATATAGAAATGTGGGAATTTAACTTTGAAATTCTCTAAAATAATAGAGTAAAAATGCTTGATTGTGGCTAAGTATGTAGTCAGAGTTGTCCTGTTCTCAAATATATCAGGCATTGTCAGAAGTTATGAAGAAAAGTGTTTTTACAAGTTTCAGCTATAATGACACCGTAAAAATGCTTGATTTCGGGTTAGTGTATAGGCACTGCAGTTTGTGTATACCCTGTGTTAACACCTTATTTTGAAAACCCAACATAGTCACATGTGGAATGTCGCTAACTCTCCCTGTCAGCTCGCACTTGGCCGTTTCACTGAATTGGCCGTAAAGACTAGAATACGCGTGCACTCCAAATGTAGGGACGGCTTGCTTGACCACTGAGTTGCGAGTGACGGCTAGCTGGACCGCAGTACCAACCACTGATGGACGCTATTGATAAATGTAGTACATTCATAACCCAGTCGACATACCAACCATCGTTGACTTGAGACCGCCTCTAACTGAAACGGGGCGGGCCTTATCTAGTCTGAACGTCCGCTTATCCAATGGTACTTTAGAGAACGGGTGCCGTCATCTAAAAGTAACCAATCAGGTTGCTTTGTGTGCGGCGACGGGAGGGTCTTAGCGTCGCTTCCACTAGTTAAGAGGCCCTTTTCCCCACTGCCTTACACCAAGGGTAGGGGGTGTGCAAGCCGCGATCAAATATATGCTTAAGACTTCTTATTGAAATAATATACTGACTCTTTATTATTTAGTTTCACTTCTACGTGAACCTTATTTTCCACCAGTGCATTTTCTTTTATTCACCAACTACAGCCCGCTACTTAAAAAGGTAAGCCAATCCTCTACCGTCCTCTCACGGAATGACTAACATTTGTAGCCGTCTAAGATGATACAGCTAAGGTCACTAAATGTCTCATGAGTACAGTTAGTGAGTTATTATATTAACTTACAAAGTCTCGGATGTATTGATCATCAAACTGCTGGTCTGGGGTCTGTTTTAAACGTTGTGGATGGCGATTTCACAAGCCGTAAGCTACCTTGTAAAGGCTTTATTATAGTCCTCCTAGAATATATTATAACCTCTCAGTTTAATATTTACATGGTTGTATTATTTACAGTCGAGGTTCAATTCAGGGATAAGATTATGAAGCTGCTGATTGGGGACCGTGACAACACAATAATAGTGTTTAAGAGTTGATCTCCATCGGCTTCTGTTGCAGCTGACGCGAAAGTGCATTTCGTAGGCGAAATCCGGGAGAGGTCCCGCCTCAAGCGCTAGGATTGGACAGGCAGCCTGTCAGTTAGGGTTGGGCTCTGTGATCGCGCCGACAGATGCGTCACGTGACGGATTTTGGCCTTTTCGGATTGGCTCAGGGACTTACCCAACTTAACCATCATTTCCCAGATTCCGCCTACGACATACACACTCGCGCAGCAGCGGACATGCCCCGACATGACGCTGACTCACGGCGCCATGCCCTAGTCACTGACGCACCAGGCCCAATACGGCCACGAATGAACCAACAATAGTTAAAACCCAATCTAATCGTGATCTCTTAAAGTTGACCTTTATCTAACATAAAAGGTAGAATGTGGCGATTATTAAGTTTTATGTAAACGCTGGAACTGTAGCAAATCCCCTTAACTAGACTGGTCCCCACCCCTTTCCAGGCCAGTTCAGTCCAGTTCTGATGAGAGCGGCCTGGAGACTCATTTGCTGTGTTACATATTTGGGCTGGGTTACATATTTGGTCCTATCAAATGATATTCACAGGGACTTCTCTACGGGTTACAGTTCGGATGTCGTTGTTTGATATTGAATGTATATTTAAGAAGTTGTATAGGCAATTTCTCTGTCATACTAATACGTCATGGAAATAGAAGTGTCAACATGATGACTATTCCTTTTGATGGATGAAAGGTGTGGGTCACTTATTACAATATCTATCCTGTTTAAACAATAATGTAGGTCCTGCAATGCGTTGGACAAGGGGCCTACAAAGTACAGACTTGAATATTTGATTTCATTTTATTCTCTCTCTTTCCCTCTTCTCCACAGATGATTGACACAGTGACAGGATCTGGGCCAGTGCCCTTTGCAGTCCAGCTGAAAGCTCTACTGGACAAGGAGGCTCGCTACCAGCCCAAGCTGAGCGGCCTGCGGCTCATGGAAGGGGCCAGCGACAATGGCCTGAGGATGACCGCCAGACTACGGGAGTACGAAGTGAAGGACCTCCTCTCTCTCACCAGGTTCTTCGGGTTCTGCTCGGAGACCTTCTCCCTGGCCGTCAGCTTGTTGGATCGCTTCCTATCTGTCATGAAGGTAAAGGACACACAGCCCCCCACTGAGGCTGTTTTTGTTTTCTTTTTCTGGCAATAACGCTGTACTTGTACTTTGAAATCGGCACGGTCGAGTTCTAACGATTTCTGACTGTGGCCTGACGCAGATCCAGCCCAAGCACCTGTCCTGTGTGGGCCTCTGCTGCTTCTACATCGCCGTCAAGTCCTCGGAGGAGGAGAGGAACGTGCCGCTGCCCAACGACCTCATCCGCATCACCCAGAACCGCTTCACGCTGTCTGACATGATGAGGATGGAGCGGATCATCATGGAGAAGCTGTACTGGAAGGTGAAGGCTCCCACGGCCCTGCATTTCCTCCGCCTCTTCCACGGCCACGTTCAAGCACAGCTCGACGCAGACAGGTAAGGAGCTCCACGGTCACGGAGAGCGTCGCCGAAACAGAGTGACTCGGCCCCATACAATAGTACGACTTTATTGTACGGAATGTTATTGTACTACTCAAACGTCCTCCCCGTGTTTACTTCGTTCCTGCTATCGGAGTGCTAAGTTGAGTGACCAAATGGATCTTCTCCCACAGCAGGAAGATCCTCAGCCTAGACAGACTGGAGGCCCAGCTGAAAGCGTGTCATTGCTCCTTTGTCTTCTCTAAAATAAAGGTATAGTTTTATTTTACCTATTGTTTGTTTTTAAATGTGGTTTTTTTTATGTTCAAAATGTCAGATTGTTGGTTGTGGAATATGTAGCATCATTTGACAAACCCTGTTGTTCAGAACTGTTATCTTGCTCCACATGGTCGGATACGGTTTATCACACCTGGTATTAAAATAGGCCTCAACATGTCTCTCCACTGAAATACTTGTGAGCCGGCCATTTTGCTTCCTCCCTCAATATGCAAATACACAGCTTATACCATCTGATATCTTGGCTACAATCAATGTGAACCTCCAGAAAATGTATTTTAATTAAATATCTGTACGGGTATTATTCTGGTTGACTTCAAATTGAAAATAGGTCTGCATATATTCCACTGTTAAACTCCCTTTTTTTAAATGACATTGTTGACTTGAATGTAGACTAAAAAACAATTTGACTCCATTTTGCAGCCTTCTCTGCTGGCTCTGGCTCTGTTACACCTCGAAGCTGAAGAGCAACATGATCATGAACATGTGGAAAACATAGCAGAGGCTCTGCAGAGTCTTCAGCAACAACTGAATGTGAGTAAACAGTATCACTTTACTCTTGGCCAAGAGCTGTTAACACGCTCAGGGTGGGTCTCTTCGCTCTGTTGGAGCCCCGCACCATTGTAATACTCATTACTTGAACAAGGGATTCATTCATTGTTGATCACAAATGATGCAGAAAAAACACGAATCTGAGCATAGGGAGCTTATCTTTTATTGGGATCAACATGTGAAATGTGATCAACCTTTTTAAACATTAATATGCTGCCAATAGTGTTATGGATTTTGTTACTTTAATTATGTGTTTTGTTGGGCTCGTTCCCCTCCTACAGATCAGAGATGGCGACCTGGTTTGTGTGAGGGAGCTGGTTGGGAAATGCCTGGTTGAATACGCCACCACCAAGTGCTCCAAGCCAAACAGCCAGAGGCTCCGATGGATCATTTCAGGAAGAACGCAGCGGCAGCTGAAGCCCAGCTACTACAAGATCGCTCATCTTCCTACCATACCCGAGACCGTATGCTAAGATCCGGGAAGCTGTGGTGGGCGACCTCCTAATTCGGCTCTACCAAAAGAAAAAAAAATGGTTGAAATATACCTATAACCTGGTCGCTCACCCTCCTGCTTCCCTTACAGAACTTCATTATTGATGATGCAGTTCTTTAAGGGAAATTATTTCTGTTTTGTGAAGCAACACGCATTGCAACTTTCTCCAGTGACGGGAAGCGATGCGTCGTCATGTGAAATTCATCCATTGCCATCTAGTGAGGTTTTTCTTTTGCTGATTGAAATGCTTACACAAGTGTACAGTATGTTATTGTTTGAATCTGTGCTGAGATACTTGGTTATTCTCTAGAACAGGTTGCTGGTTTTAAGCAATAAAGTATAGAACCACCTAGGTCCTCAGTCCACCATGTGGAAGAGGAGGGAGAAGGGTTTTGTGAAAAGCAAAAAACGGAACCAAGAAATCAGGCCCAAAACCCTTAACTCTCACCCTAGGTCGCTCGGCTGTCCTTAATGCACACTCCTACCCAAGGTGAATGAAACTTTTAATTTTGTTTTGAAACTGTGAGGTCATTGGGGGTCTTCCCCAAGTGACGCTAGGGATGATCCTGGCATGTATGGCTAACTACTCCGATGGCCTTGCTCTTTAAGATGACATTGTCCTTATATCAATGGTTACAGATGTAATTAATTTGGACTAAATTTAACGTTTGGACATGATTTGTATTGATTTTAATTTGTGAAGAAATGGACAACAAACATTTGGATTTGAGAATTTAATTATGGTATTTAAAAATAGTTCATCTGGTTAACCCATGTACTTGAACCTTTCAATAAAAACGTATTGAAAAGCATTTTATTGTGCAGTATTTACTTCATTGACGCAAACCTACCAATTTATTTACAATTCCCGTATTTGCTACCAGCAGGTGTTGAATGAGATGCACATTGTAAATACATCCCATATAGAAAGGCAAAGTGTGAAGGCGGTGAATGAACTTCTTTCGTGATAGCCTGTGTTGATGATATTGTATTCCCAGATGGGAAATGCAGGTTAACTTGTCCATGTTTTTCCTTGAGGAAAAGCAAGTCGATCATTGGAAGTGGTATCAAGCCACTTCAGTATCATGATTTCGACCCCTCCATGGTTACTTCTGCAAGCGGGAGAAGTCTGGGCCACCGCCGGCGAAGTTCCCAGAAATCTCGGCACCGCTGAAGTCAAATCCAGGGTTCTGTCGCAACAGGCGTGAAATAATGTGCAGCATTACCATACACTTTATATTAGGTAATTTGGCAGAATCTTTAATCCAAAACCACTTGAAAGTGAGGCTGAGAATAAAGCATGCAATCACAATTTGATTAACGAGCTTGAGCACCATTTATAAAAATATAATATATATTAAACTGGACAGTGCAGACTAACTATTTGAATCCCAACAAGTACATTTGGTATTTTAGTGTGCATAATAGTGCATCACAAGAAAATAAGTCCCAGTGCTAAAACAAATTTTCAGGGGAGTCATTTACTATTAATGTGTGCGTTATCATTAACTACTACACATGGATAGCTACATCTAATCGCTTAGATACCGTACCACCTGTGCTAAGACTTGGTATATTTGTGTTGATCAGTCACACTGACCTCCCTCTGGAACCTCTCCAGTGTTAGCTTCCTCTGCATTTGATCCTGGACCCAGGCATCAGCACAGTACTCCCCTTCTAACAGGGACGGCCAGCAATTCCCGGCCTCCCTGTTGGTTTTCATCAGCACGATGCGAATCAGGACCTTATCCTCTGTGGGAGCAATGGGCATGTAATGAGCGGAAGGCTTGTGGCTCATAGTGAAAGGATGTTAAATTGAAGAGGATGGCCAGACCTTCACGTACCCAATGTCCACGTCGACTCATCAGAAATTGTGCTGTCATAAAACCGTCCCTTTAAGTCAATGGAGAGAACAAAGATACGATTATTTTACAAATATTCCTTTCATTTAATTTAGCTTGTCCACCTGCAATTATTTTCAATACAATATGCAATTATGCCTTTTTGGTAACACAACCCACAACAAAGTGGTACATGATGGAAATGTCCCATTGTCAGTCTTGACCATAAAGGACCATATGAAGCAGTTATCCATGTGTACATTTGTGTTTTTTTCATTAAGCCAGATCATATGTTGTTGAGAGGGTCTCAGCCAAGCATGTTTTTATTGTTTCGATCTGTAATAAAGTCATCATTCACCTCTCCTTCTTTCTTGGATTTTCTAGCCAACCACTCTGCCTACAATATTATGTAATTGATAAGAAATGAAGCCATGACCCATGCTATGACCCTAGGGACACAATGTTGGTTAAGGTGCAGTGATCATTTCAAGAAGTGTCGTGGGTATTTTGGCATACTTGAGCGATGATTTTGATGTCATCATTTGAAATAAGAGTAACACTTTGTCCAGCTTATGCGTTTGGATCACTGGCAATACATAACCGTACTTTTGCATGTGTGTCTGTGCTTTGAAACACTGCCTATTTAAAAACGCCATATGAACTGTATGAATGCAATCCAGACAAGAAAGAAACGTCGTATGCATATTTGAGAAACCGTACCTTGATGATCTCCTTTCCTTTGACATGCAGTTCAATTGGTCTGGAGCCCAAAGTGCATTTCACCTCTTTCCCAGATGTTCCTGGAGGGACATTCACCTCAATGAAGACCTCTTCCATGGTTTGGTACCACGACCCCCAGGGGGTAGGGCATGGGATAACACCACTTTTCTCCTCGAAATGGACTGACATGCTGATGGGCAGCCTACGATACTTTCTGCCAGTCACCCAATGAGTAGAAAGCTAACTTAATAGTTGACTAAACCGTCAGCGGATATGACTGAAATAAATTTATGGTTTGGTCATAAAAAGAAAAGTTGAAATGACAAACCTATTTAGAAATTGTCATTGTGTAGATACAGCATTATGTTATTGAGTAGCAAGCCTTCTCATCCTAGGTTGCGGTTTATGCTGCGTTCCAGGCACAATTTTTAGCCCGTAAGTTACGACTTCAAGTCACGACTCACGACTTGGTAGCGTTCCAGAAAAGTCACGGCTACCTAACCTACCGAGGCTACCTAACGTTAACGTTAGCTAGCGCTAGCTGACACTAGCGACATATTTTGGGCTACATTTAATAAACATAACGTTGTAGTAGTCCACGATCGTATATGCATTGTTTTAGTCACCGGCGTTTGTAGAGCAGCAACAGGGGCCGCCATTGTTGTTTATGTGTGTGTGACGTCAAAAACTGTAACTGGGAGTACATCGACCTGGTACGAGTTCACGGGTAGTAAGTTACGGGTTTGACTGCCGTTCCAGGACACTTTCACGGGTAGAAGGTGGTGAACACACGGGTTACGGTTTGCCTGGAACGCACCATCCGACTCATGCTGGTCTAGAATCTTCTTCGTCCAAATGGTTCTTCCTGGTGATCCGTGAGGCTGCGGTCCTACAGCGCCATCTGCTGGGTGAAAATGATAACGTTGAGGAGACGTCTTGACTCCATAAACATACATTGTTTAGCTATAATCTTTAAAATATTGAAAGAGTGGAGCACTTGTACTAACTTAATTATCTTGATAAAATAGCTTTGGTGTTTTTTCTGGTGGGTGAAAGTAGTTTTCAGTGTGAAACGTCCCTGACTGTCTAAAAAAGGAGTGGATTTGCTAATCCTTTAATTAGATTACGACAGGTCTTTCCGTCTCTTTATAGTCATTCTGTTTGCAGACACAAATATAGTCTGCTGTTTGCGTTTCCACTTTCCTCTTTCCTCGTGTTGTTTTTTATTTATTGAGAATTTATTAAGTTTCAGAATGACTTGGTTAATTTTGGTTACTTTTATTTGGTGGGCAAAGTAAGTCCGTTTTTTTTTTCTAAACATAGACCTACTTGAGTCAAGGACTCTTAAGCCTAGCTGTTGAACTCACTTATAACACGTTTGTCTCATATCAGTACAGGTCATGTTGATGGAACCGATTCAGCCAACATCACTCTCATCCTGGACAGACTGTTGGACGGCTACGACAACAGACTGCGACCCGGATCTGGTGGTAAATGTACTTTAGATATGTGTCTAATAATTGTATTATGTTTATGACAGCTTGTGGCTGAATTAAATCAAATAACAATTCAGATACATTGCCTAAACATTGAGTTGTGTAGGCCTATTTTGTGGCTTGCTGTGAGTGTAAACCCTTTCTTAACTCTTTGGCAGGAGGTATAACAGAGGTTAAGACTGACTTCTTCGTCACCAGCTTTGGACCGGTTTCAGATGTTGAGATGGTGATGTATCTTTCTGCTGCCACCTGTACACATGTAGGCCTATTGACTAAGGGAAGTGATAAGCTTCAGGGCTTACTGCCTAATGAATTTTAATCTGTTTGACCATCCTCATAACAGCATTATCGCTGGCCAGCAAATCAATAAGACATCATGAAGCAGAATTGCTGAATGATTTTATTAAAGACTGTCCGTCGTGAATTGCTTCGACCAATACCACCACCATCAACTGTTTACACATTTTATTGTAATTGGTTGGCAGTTGAACTGTACAATTCCTTTATAAGGGTGTACGGTCGCAGAATACATATACTCATGGAATTAACAAACATGTACATCACAAGATAAAATGTTCTTAATTAATCCCATTCCATTAGGTACATTCAAATTAATAACTAATGCCACCACTGTTTCCTGACATCACAGGAATTCACCATGGACATGTTTTTCCGCCAAATGTGGGTAGACGAGAGGCTGAAGTTCGAAGGCCCAATGGAAATCCTGCGCCTTAACAACCGAATGGTGGACAAGATTTGGACCCCAGACACTTTCTTCCGCAACTCCAAGAAATCCCTCGCCCACAACATGACCACCCCTAACAAACTGTTCCGCATCATGCAGAATGGAACTGTGCTCTACACCATGAAGTAAGCCGGGTGTGTGTGTGTGTGTGTGTGTGTGTGTGTGTGTGTGTGTGTGTGTGTGTGTGTGTGTGTATATGTGTACATGTACAGTATGTGCAATATTTACATGTGTATATGGGACGAATTATAAACATAACTTATTGCATTTCAGCTTGATTCAATGCCCATTACTCTTGCAGGTATAATTTAGACCTCATTTGAAATGTCTCAGGTTGACCATCATAGGCGATTGTCCAATGCTGCTAATGGACTTCCCAATGGACGGCCACACCTGTCCTCTCCGATTCGGGAGCTGTGAGTATTCCGATTCATCTTCAGCTGGTGCCTCATGGAAGTGCAGTACGTGTGAACAGCAGGGAGAATGCACAGCTCAACATTCCTACTCCGATGATTGAGTCTGTCCTAACGCTTGCCTCTTCAGATGCCTACACCAACCGGGAGATTGTGTTCACCTGGAGGAAAGGGCCCATAGCGTCTGTGGACTGTCCCAAGGAGTCCATGAGCCTGCTGCAGTATGACTTAGTAGGCCAGTCGCTGTCAAGCACCGTCTTCAAGTCAAACACAGGTGAGTCGCGCCGTGGTGGCCTTCATGTCCCCGTTATGTGTACACGTTTCTCCCTCGTCCAAAACAAAGTGTTGAGTTAGTCACACTCAAAGTCTTATAGTCCTATATATTTGTCCAAAAACACATTCATAAAGTCATGAATGAAACAAATGTGAGAGTAGTTCACAGTATCCGTCTGTCCTACAGCAAAGCCCACAGTTGCAGACAATCAGCACTGGTCTCGTTGAACAACTGCCCCAGAGGGTGTAGTGGCCTGGGCTGAAGCGTGCGGTCAGAGACCCTCCTTAGGTGGCACGTGGGGTCATGAGTCTTGTTGAAAGTTGAAGAGAGTAACGGGGGGAACAATTTTACAATGTGATTTGTCATTGTTTTTGGGGGGGTTTTGTATCTTTTTTCCAGAACAGAAACAATGGTATTCCCCATTGTGGGCCGATCTATAGAAAATGGTGGCTAGGCTGAGATAAGCACCTAAAGCAGAAACAGAGAGACATAGAACAGAGACACAGAGAATGAGAGAGAGAGAAGAGAGACAGAGAGAGAGAGAGAGAGCCCATGTGAACACACATGTGTTTGGCTGTGGCGAAAGTCTGCTTGCATGCGTTTTGACACGGTTACACAGGGTGACATTGCATGCCCTCTCTCTCCTCTGCGGCGTCCCGTCCCTGCTCCTGTTCCTCCTCCTCCTCCTCCTCGTCCTCCTCATCATTCTATCCCATTTCACAGGGTCTCTTACGCAGCCTCCCTCTCCTCCGGCTCTACCCCCCT
>OMKX01086101.1:3971-21242 GCA_900302425.1 Brosme brosme
CCCCCCCCCCAAAAGACAAAAAAAAAAAGCCATATTATAGGTCCGCTAGGCCTTCAAAGTTTGAGCTTTTTTTTTTAACACATAAGGTTGTGATGTGAACTTGTAATGGGACTCGCGGTGAGTGTATGTAGTTGTATTATACAGTAGGCCTAGAGCTGGGTAAGCTTGAGTACTTTTTAAACGGAACTGCGTCTTACAATGCACCAAGTCATGCACTTTATGGAGCTATGGGAAGAACACAGGTTTTTGTTTTGCTAATCACTGGTTAGAAGTAGAGTGCCTTTTGTTCTTGCACGTTTGTTCTTCATGGTTGTTGTTTTTGTCATCGGTTGACATGTTATTTTGTGTATGAAGTGCCTTGACTTTCTCTGTGACCTCCATTTCATATTTTTGTCGATTTGACTTTTAGCTATGGCTTTGTGTTTGAAATATATCCTTTTCTAAGATTATGGGACTTTGTTTAAATGGCACCTCATTTCTCTATTTGTGTCAATGCTTAATAATAACTGAAAATTGATTGTATATGGTTATAAAAAAAGAGAATGTGATGGGTAACTATCGATAGCGCCCTCCAAAAATGCTTTTGACACGGGCATAAATGTCACAATTTATTAGAGTAGAAATTTGTATCTGGTCAAACTATTGTGAGAAAATGTGTCATTCCCAGTGTAACACATAGGCCTAAATAAATAAACCTACACTACACCACACTACCACTGATTGGTGCTGAAATAAATGATTTGCTAATTAATCAATCATTGTAGCAATCTAGCCACAGATTTGCACTCCGAAATTGAAATATTTGCTTTTCAGATTATTATGAAATTAATACTTTTTCTTGACGGTTTATGAGACAAAAGCAAACACTTTAGATTCTGGTAAAGTGAAGCCATTTTTTAAGACATTCTATAGACCGAACGATTATCCAAAAAATAATCCATCGATTATTCAACAATGAAACGAGTTCAGCTGCTACATACATGAAGGTTGCTTGTGAAGTCTTGAACTCTGTCATGCATTATATGGACTCTCTGATCTCTCATGGTCAGTAGGTTTCAAAGTTGTGTGTGCACTGTTAATTGTTTACATTAAAAGTTTGACGATTCTATAGTCAAACTGTTAATTCTTCTTGACTAACGGGATAAAAGGTTTTGTATTTAAAGACACTTCTTCAGGAGAAATCTTTTCTTCGGCTAAAAATCCTTCCTTAAATTTTACGACAAACGTGCTTTATATATGCGTGCTTACCTCACATGGATGACATGCCATGATTTATTCTATAAATTACTACCATATTTTTAGGGGGTGCTATATTTTCCATCTTGGGCGAGCAAAAACTAGCCATTTTTGCTTGCCCCGGTTTTTTGGGGGGATTACATTGTGTTTTGATTGAGTCTCATGGTTTGCTTGCAATTGGGATCTATAATAGCAATGGCCAGTAGTCTAACTACTACATGTCAACTGGGAGACTCGCATGAAAGTGAAAAAGAAAAAAGAAGAAAAGGTTAAAGATTAAAGACCAGGGGCGCTCCGGTTCGATTCCTGCCTGTGGTCCTTTGCTGCATGTCTTCCCCTCTCTCTCCCATACCTTCCTGTCTATCTCACTCTATAATAAAGCATTATAAATGCAAAATTAAATAAGAAAATGTTAAGACCATTACAGCGGTGCACCCGTTAAACTTGAAATCTCACAGGGGCTAATGGTGCACAGTAACCCCTTCGTGCTCCCCTTCGTGCGTCCCGGGACATATCTTTTTTATAGGGAGGTCGTTTGAGCCAAACTTAGAAGGTTAACGTTTAGCTCGTTGCCCTCAGTTCAGTTCTACAGTTTTATTGTTTTTATTTTGGTCATAGGAACTACTGAGAGGGCTATGAGGGGGTCGCCTTAGCTCAGGAGGTAGAGGGTTTCCTGGTAACCGGGAGGTTGCTAGTTCGAACCCCGGCTCCTCCTAGCTGAGTGTCGAGGTGTCCCTGAGCAAGACACCTAACCCTAACTGCTTCCGACGAGCTGGCTGTCGCCTTGCATGGTTGACTCCACAAATCGGTGTGTGAATGTGTATATGAAGCGTTGTAAGTCGCCTTGGATAAAAGCATCTGCTAAATGCCCTAAATGTAAATGTATGAGAGCTGATGGCATCACATGTCAGAGTGGGGGGGATGGCTCATTCCGGTGCAAACAGATGGGGGTTTATAGGGGTGGGTGTGCAAGCATATTTCTGTTTATTTGAACTGTATAAACCTGGTAGTTGAACCACATAAACACAATAACATAAAATAACATAGTATAACACACCGGCCAGTTTACGATTGAGAGGGCAATGACACTGTCATTGATGTCCAAAGGGGATGGACATTCTGATGGCAGCCTTTGGCAGGTCCCTGTGTGACAGCGGGAAGCATGTGCATGCTTTGAGTGCAGTTTTGTATGTATGTGTTCTTTTTCTTGGGGCTTCGAGAGACAGCAACTTAAAGAGCTTATATATTTATAATAAAGTATGGGCTTTTGCCAAGATTCCTGTGTTATTCTGTGGCCTCCACAGGAAGAAGCGAATTTCCTGCAAGGCTGTAATCTCTCTCTCTCTCTCTCTCTCTCTCTCTCTCTCTCTCTCGCTCGCTCGCTCGCATATACAAACGACAAATGCAAACACTCATTGTCAGAGGTCCATTTTTGGTTGTAGTTACATCCTGGGAAGGTTATGTCTGTCCTCTGGAAACAGATTTGGTTTTTGTGTATTTTGTTGGAGCCAACCGTTGAAGACTGGACTCTCTGACCCTTGGTCCATCCTGCATCCTCCAAAGCAGGCTGCAGACGTTACATCTTGTGAGAAAAAGAGTTACCGTGGGCAACATATGCCCTAGACACTCAAATTCCCTGTCATCACCTCATGCACTTGACTCAAATAGTGCAATCGACTCAGAGACTGAACAATGTCACATGCTACAAAAGTTTCAGGGTATAGGGGGGCCAGGCAGGGCCGGTGTGATGAGGGCCACCCCCTGGGAGCCTCTTAAATTGTAAAGGTCTTTTAAATTAAACTATTCAAATTACATTTAAAATATTTATTGAATATTTTTTAATATGCATGTCTTCTTGTGTGGCAGAATATTGTCTCTAACATTTGGATTACAAATGTAATGACCTCCATGCTGGATTGTAATTAACAGAGCTGTAGCCTACTGCAGTTGTCACTTTTCACCCATAGGAGGGACGAACAAGTTGATGAAAGCACCTCGTTAGATTGTTCCTTATCGATCGAAATTATTGCCGCCAAGGCCCACAGTGAAATTAAATTGAAGGAGAAATCCGGCCATTTTTAACCCCAATATCGTTTTCCTGAGGGTCACCCCGTGTTGGGGAAAGCAAAAAACCCTACAAAAATTGATTCGACCTAGCCAGAGATCTACACTGGCTGCCAGCGCTTCGGAATAGCTATAACGCTAACCTATGAGGGCAAGCTCTTTAACCGCTTTTGGGGCCTATAAACACACTCAGAAAACCATTCCAAGACATATGGAACACGAGTTGGTTTTTCGAGACACCACCGTGCTCGTTTAACTCAAATAGTGTGGCGAAACAGTATCAACTTTGTGTTTTTGCACGGAGTCACTCACCTCAGATTACCCCGTTGACATATCCGTAAAGCCCTAACTAGCCGATAGCCAAGCGGATGCACTCCCAGCCACAGAAACGAATGAATTTTAAATTACCGCAATAAATGTTGTTGTTGTTAACTTGTGTTGCATAATTTGTTTGGGGCTGCGGAGAAAAAGGTGGCAAGCGCACCAACCATGCCTCTGTCTTTGCTGTTTAAATCTAGCATTGGCCTGTAGGCCTATAGGCTACTGCTTTTTCGGTAATACGGAATTGTTTTGGGGGGGGAGGGGGGCAGTGTCGGACTGTGCGTACTATGGAATACAATCCAGGCAGCGCCCCTGATGTCATACAAGTTTGAGCAGGTGTAGGGAGCGCAAAAAAAGAAAATGGGAGTTAACGAAAGGAAAAATAACATGGTTAGTGTGTAATTGGTCAAGGGCATGATGGTATGGGCGTGTTCTTTCCTGGAGGAGAGTGAGGGAGTAAAGAATAAGACATCAAGACGAAGTGTGGAGCACTAACAAGGAGAGGACTTTTTTTTTACGGACATCTTGCTGGCAAACTTAGAGATAACTGAAGAGTCATAATGAAGTTCTCGATATGTTTGTGTTTGTTCCTTCTCCAGCTGACATTCGTAAGTGCTAGACTTTTTACACAAAGTGACGCCAAATTTATCCGCAACAGTTTAACGGGCCCCAGTAAATCTACTCATAACTCAGGTGAGGATGCGGACGTTTTCTTTCTCACGTTTTCTTTGCTTTTCAGCTCATTAGTCATTTTCCTGTGCAGTGCATATGGAATCAGTTAAAAGCTACTCTGATCCCAATTCTATTGTTTTTTTGTACTTTGTAGTTTATTGGTTTTTTTTGTTGCTATGATGTGCGTTTAATCTGAAACATAGGAATACTTAGCACATTCTTGATATGGTCTCTTTTGGAATAAAAAAAAAGCTATTTATAGCACTAGCATGTCTAATAATACGTTTTAGAAACATAATATCTAAGCAATAAGTTGGTTATTATTTTAGGCCTATCAGTTGGGGAATCGAATGAGTTTTACCATCATGGGTTAATCAGGTGTCAACACATGTCGGCCTATCTGAAAATAATGGGAGATAGTGTCCATATTTCGGCCTACTTTTTGAATTTAGGCTACTTTTATATATGAGTTTCATTTTGACTATTCTTTTTTTCTCTCTTTTATATATATCGAGAGATAGATTGGGTTAGAGGAGACGTGATTCGTACAAATAAAATATTGTGCAAACAGCGCAATTTATGGAATGTTGTTATTGAGTCATTGGATCTTCCTAGAGGTGTGCTGTTTGTGACAGTGGAAATTCATACCGATTTAGATTCATTACTCCCCGACCATAGATGTCTGTGTTCCATTTTAAGATTAACATCAGGCTTATATAGGAAGTAATCAGCATAGCATGCCAATTTAGAGAACTGTATAAGGTTTTGACTGATTTAGGCCATAAACCTGCCATTTTATTGCAGCCACTTAATTGTTCTCTCTAAAACAGAGCGGTATGTTAAGAGGTGTGCCATGATGGTAGCGACAAGTCTCCCTTTTAAGTAAGAACGCGGTTTGAAGGAGTGGATGGGTTGTAGGCCTTTTGTTAGTTGCAGGCTATACTATTATTATTATAAATCAAAGACTATACAAATTATAATAATAGTCTAATTGTGAAATACTGCAGGTTGAAATGTTAGAATATTTTTGAAAGTGTTTTTTCTTTTAAGTGTTTTCCGGCTCATTTGGTGTTATTTATTTTGGCTATTGAATAATTGATATCGGACAGGGTTTTACATGTTTTTTCTGTATGAGACAAAATAATCAAATACAAATACTGAAATGAAATATAAACAGAAAATAAAGAAAAAATAATAACACAATATCAATGACGTAAAAGTAAATACAAGTTGGGTTACAAAATAAATTAAGATGGCCTAAGGCGAAATAAATGGTGTAACGAACAGATACACCGAAGTCGTCAAAAAGACTATCTGCCGCCAGAGTCCTAGTGGGCCAGGGACATTCACAGACACAATGCACCTAGCCAATCAGAAAACCCCAGGAGAAAGTTTCAGAAACGCCCCCTGTTGGGCAGAGCGCACTCCTGCGAACTAGATAGCTACCCACTCAGTCCTTTGCTAAGACTTCTGTTGCGAAGGCTGGCCATGCGAAGCATAAACGTACGGGTGATTCAAAGGACTCAAGCAGATTATCTGACAAGAGGAGAGAGAGAGTGTAAATATTCGTGCGGCATTCCCAAGATGGAGAGCTTCGCGACGAGCTACGACTACAGAGAGACGCCAATTGCGCATGTCCTCGATAAGCCAGGTAAGCACCCATTGAGCTAACCAACTCACCCAGCTCGGAGTATAGTACTAACAGCTACGAACTAGCAACCATCCAGTTACGAGTTAAGCCGCTCTGCCTCCTGAGCTAACTTCTCCCCTTCGTTCTGGAGCATGGAATTAAAGACTTTTCCATGTCAGAAATACAATCACAGACCCAGATGTAAGGTGACGTTATATAAAGGGTATGTGGTGATGGATGTTTTGAATTAACACTAGGCTATTGCTGAAGTCCTTTAGCCTCTAACAGAAGGTGAAGATATTCGTTTTGATGACGACTTTATATCTATCGGCAGACTGGAATAGCAGAACTTTGATATGCTACTGTTCTGTCTGATTGAAAAGTGGTATATCCCTGTTCTATACTTTTCTGTGATGTTAAAATGTGGTTATTCCTACTCCTCTGAATGCAATGTCTTTGACCTCACAGGGGCCATGAGACAAGTGTCAACAGCTGACCTACAACCTCGTTCCTCCGAACCCAGGTGTCCCAAAATCAACGGTCAACTGAACGATCTGCTCTTTAATATATATTTCATTTTTCATTTAATTTATTTAATGTAAATACATTAATTGCAAAGCAAAATTTTTACTTGAAAACTATTTTTTCTATAAATATAAATTAATGTCTTGTCCTGTGTATAAAAACATTGCTTCTGTATTTAATCACTCATACTCTTACTATTATTTGAATAATGAATGCCTTATAAAGAAGGCAGTATGGAACCATGTAATATATATAATAAGAATAATTATAAAATGTACAAAAAAAATACTAACAATACAATACACTAAAAAGGAAGATATTTCCAAAGAAGATAACAGGAGTGATGTGGCTAACAGTAATTATAACACTGCTGCCATGGACCCAGTGTGCTGGCCATTTGGGTCTGGTTATTGGTCACGTATCCTCCACACTATGCTGCTCACTCCTGCCGTGCCACCTGCTGATGCCATCCCTATTCCTCTACCCACCGGTCTTCCCCTTGCCGCAGCGCTTGCTCTTCCTGTCCCTTTCCTTTTTCCTGTGGCGGTCCCTCTTGTGTTTCCCTGTGATAGGTCTTGCCTGCTGCTATAGGGGGGACTCCAGGTCTCATCAACAGTTGACATTGATACAGCCAATGAGGAGCTATCAGTCTTCCTGCAACATACAGTATTCACATGTCAACAGATACACTTGCAAATATCTTGAGATACAGAGAGGACATGATCAGCTGGCAATATATATGTGGCTACATTGAAAGACCTGTCATGTGTTTTAGCTAGTACTTTTACTTATGAATGTTGAGTGCGCAAATCATTGAGGAATATATTTGTTATATTTGTTGTCTTCATTCTGTTAATACTTAGTGTTGCATTCTTTGTGTGTGTCACTATACATACTATGGTTTATTACAATGCTTTTGTGCTTATGCAATTACAACAAAGGTTTGGTTTTAAGACCAAGAATATGGCAATGACTTCCAATGCAGGATAGTTATACATAATTAGCAAGTCAACCGGTTGCATCAGCTGTGCGTCATTTCAAACTTAGCCTTCCAAAACAGTAATAACTTGTACAGAAGGCTACAGACTACCTTATTAAATTATGTGACATTTTAATATTGATCTAGCCTCGATGTGCTATGATATAACATTATATCAACGTTCAACACGCTGAAAACGTTATTTTTAGAATGATTGTTTTGACCACGGATAACAGTGCTTATAATAACCCACTAATAACCCCATATTGAGACGATAGGCTGATATATACGAAAAAGCTGGTCCTGAATACTTATACAGGTATACAAGTCATTGTCTGGCAATTTGTTTCAAATAGTCTTCTACTGATGTAGTGGAATAAAGGATGCACTCCCTGTTCATAGAAGAACTCAACCATTTCTTGGTCAACTTAATGGGCATTAGTAGCCTACAAGATGCCCTTTGTGTGCAGCTGTGCTTGCTTATTTGAACGTTTATAGTGTCTAGTCTTGTCTGTTTCCTGTGCCAAGTGTCCACCTTTCTTTTGCCTCTTTTGACCATCTACATCACGATTTGGGAGCAATCCTACTGTACACACATATTAGGCATGTTTGTTGAAAAAGTATACACACCTTTTCATCCAAGCAGCTTGTGTTATCATGGCGACCTGGATAAATAAAACTACAGACAGCTTTGTGAAAGTATAAGAATGTCTGTTTTCATCCTTTACACACATGGGGGGAGGAATGTAATCCGTGTACCTTTATTTTTTTCTGCCCTATTACTACACACACACACACACACACTACAATTTGCATTTCTACAACCTTTATCTGGTTTCTATATAAATAACTTCTGTGATATCAGCCTCGCCAGTTGGTTCTTCTGAAGTAAATTCATGATCTGCCGCTAATGGACATTGTAACAATGTCTTGTTTTTGTGTGTTTTGTGCCCTAACAGAGTTTTTGCCCCAAGGCAGACAGAGGCCACTGTTTGCACGAAGAGTGTACGAGCGGCAGAGAGTCTATGAGATGGTAAGGTGGAATGCTGTGTCCATCATTGTGCTCTTCGTCTTTCGTTCCAGATCTTCCTTCGTATCTCTCTCCAGCGCTTGCTCTCAAGTTTAAATTCAAAAGGCAGTGTCAGATATGAACCATTGGACAGTATGTTGGCAATAAATCTACTCTAACCATGAAATATAGTTGGAATTCATTAATGTCAGTTGGTTTGAGGTAATCCATCTTATAGGTTATATTATTGGATTGGCTGCATTGGATTGAATAAGTTATAAAAAATGATGCGTCGTTCTTGGAGACTTTTTAATTGTAAACATAAGTACATCAGTACAGACTATGGCAATAACTTGCACTGCTAGTGTAGGTGATCAGACACAGTTACAGCATATTACAATTGATAGTGAGGGGAATTCTCAAGGAATGAAGTGCTCTCAGCCCTCAGGATGTAAAGCCGAGGTAGCATCCACCCGTCCGACGTCTTGAACTACAAGTCGACTCCGACCGCAAGACCTCCGCAACCCTTTGACCTTCAGGCCTCCTCTTGTGTTTCCTTTACAGAGGCCCAGGTTGCATCCGGCACATCCCAAAGGCCCGCCGCCTAAAGTGGCTATGACCCCCGATGCTTCAAGGTGCTCCGAGGTTTCCGAGGGCTGCCTGCCCAAGTCCCGCTGCTGTAACCCTTGCGCCAGCTGCCAATGTCGTTTCTTTAACGCCGTCTGCTTCTGCCGCAAGACAAACTCGTGCGCAAAGAAGGCATAGAATGGAACACAAGCAAAGACACACAAACACACGGTGACACTTGCAAACACACAGATGTGATATAACTATATTAACAAATGCATGTTGATAATAGCCTATAGTATAGAGCTATTTACTGAACAGACGGAACCATTGCTGGTACAAAATTATAGTTTTGTGGCTGTTTTTATCTGCTTTAGAGAGTTTGTAATCTGTATTCTTCACTGTATATTTTCTTGTACAAATCCAAAAATGCATATAACGTGACTTCTTCGCTCTGTTATGGCCGTTAAGCTATATTTTCTCAATGACAATAAACATGACTTGTCGTTCCATGTTGTTTCTATATACATATGTTTATATGTTAACATAATGTATATTATTATTTCAAGTTATTCTTTGTTGTTTATCCAGGAGAATACTCAAATCACAATATTTGAACAGATAGTGATAACATTGATTTAATACAATCAGATGGTGGCGCAATTTAGTAATTTTCACACACTGACATGGTCTTGGTCTTTTTTCTCATTCAGCGCTATCCTAGTCCTTTGGGTCAGTTGCTTGAAACTGTAATGTATAGATTATATCGAGTACATCTATTTGTCATTTGATAACTTTGATTCATATTTAATGCATGTTATTGGTGTTATTGTTGTATTCAGTTGTATGATTTGAAGTGCTGCATATAGTTCACCATCTTCAGCAGTCCTAAATATGAGTAATCCCATAGTGCACATTCAATTCAAAAAAATACTGTGGAAATGAGTAGGCCAGCAATCTGCAGCTGTTTAAACTCGTATGTGTCTTTATACATATAAAGTATATTACATATAGGCCTACTGCAAATATGAAAGGAGAAACGTGTGTGTGTGTGTGTGTGTGTGTGTGTGTGTGTGTGTGTGTGTGTGTGTGTGTGTGTGTGTGTGTGTGTGTGTGTGTGTGTATAACTAAAGAAAAAGAGAAATAGAGATAGATAGAGAGATACTAAACCTGAAATAAGTTTGACTCCTTGACCCTATAGGAACTAGAAGACGTATAGAAAAAAATATATTCGTTGTTGAACATTTTCCTACTGGTTCCATTAGTCTACAAAAATAAAATACACTTTTTCTTTTATAAAAAAAAGAAAAAGTAAAAGCAGTTAATAGAAGACCAACTTTTATATCTACATATCATTACACTATATTATTTTGGGTAGCGTGCTGGATCTGATTTTGCCTTGGAAGGTGTCTTTTTCGCCTACTGCTGTTTTTGTGGTACTGGAGCTTTATGGCCACTGATCGTTCGTCGGGCCCAGAAAGCCAAAACGACTGGCATTTTACCAGCAAAAAGGAACCCCAGAGTAACTCGGAGTAACGGGAAGCCGGAGCGACTGACACGGTAATTAAACATACCTGGCTGACTACACTAACTCCGTACACCCGATAACAAAAACCCGAAGCCGTGTCGTTTAACAGATACTTTCTTAACAGTCTGTTTTCCACTTTCAGCCAGCTGACTGCCCATCTTTGTGATGGCGGACATGGCTGCAAAGGAGCTAGCTAGATAGCTACCTAGCAAGCTACTGGGCCCTTCTGCAAGCAGCTGGCTAACGGCTAGTAAGAGTGGACATAGGTTACTTAAGCCGTACTGCATGCTATCTAGGAGTCTCTCTAGCTATTCAGTGGGCCTACGCAACATTTGCATTATAGTGTGGCTGTTCTTCAGTCCTTAATGCATTTGGTACGAGCATTTCAGGTTCATGGGACAGCTAGGGAGGCTAGCTAAATTACTTTGCCAACAAGACGTTAGCTTTGTTTTTACCCCTTCGCCAGTCTTTTAGCTTGTTTGTTTCTATCTTGGTTTTGCTCACATCGAATGCTGTGATCACAATAATCACCACTTTAAAACAGAGTACCTGGTTAGTTAGATCTACCCAAGCACCCTTTAAATCATGACGTCGCAAGCACTGTAAACAACTAGAGCCAGTTTTAGCTAATGCAAGTTTGTCATCGGAGTTGGCTAACGTGATATTAGTCGATACTGCCGTGGTTGAGGTATCAACAACAGGGCTCTGGACACCAACAACTCTGTTGACTGACCTCTCCTGGGACATTGGAACAAATGCAAATGAAATCGCTTGTGTACTGAACTGTATGGCTAGTCCTTGTCTACCTAGATTGTATTGCAGGTAAAGCGGGAGCCCTTGTTGCCCACACGCAAGGTTAAGTTGAGTGTTTTTTTTTTATTTGTGTTGTGTGCAAGATGTCCATTCACTCACGATTTTCTGGAGCACAGCACAAATGGAAAACAGGCCTTTGAAAAATGTATTCCCTGCACTATTGAAAGTACACTGCACAAAACAGTATATTGCATGCCCTTAAAAATAATGCAAGGCTTTTATTGCAAGGCTGCTGCTAAATGACAGCAAGCACAACAGACGTACTGGACTAGCATATCATGACTTGAATGATCGTCAGCAGTTCAACATTAGAATACTTAAATGCAATGTTTGTCACACTTTTGGGCTTTAGGTGTTTAAAGTTTTAAATCTTGTCCAACTTAGTTTCACATTAAATGGAAACGATGAGGGTGACAGTATCATCTCACCCAATGTACATCTGGAGTCAGGCATAGAAGAACAAAGGGTGGATTTTTTAATAATTAATGTCAAATAGACTTGCCCATACCAAACAATGTTAAGGCATTGTCATACTGACATTCAATATTCTGTTTTAATAGGCAAACGTGCACATGTAATTGCATTAAACCATTAAATACGGTTATTTGTGTCCCATGTAAATATACTCAATATGGTATGTTTACCAACTTTGTTTTTCTTCCCCTACATGGGCATAAGTAAAGCCACATGGTAGGGAAATAGTGGTAGCAAAACTGTACCAATCTGATCCATTAAGTCTTCCAACGGTTTCGTCATCTTAAACTTTAACTTTGGCTTACATTAAACATTAAAGGGGTAGTTCAGAATTTTGGACATAGGAATAATTTTCCTAATTTCCAAGTTAGCCAGTGTGTTATTTATCATTGGAGACCGTTTTCAACACGTATCATTCAGTCCTAGTTGGAGTTCGCTGGTGCTAGGCTAGCGCAAGTCAACGGTTTCGGCTAGCCTGCCAATAAAAACAGTCTTACCCACTCCACAGTACACCCGAGGCAAATAAATTATAACGCCAGACTATCAATGTAAATGTCTGTGTTGATAGAATAATGTTAGAAATAAAACTAACCTTGTATCGCATTGCATTTTGAGCGACTTGTGTCTCAGCAGCAGCATAGTTTAGTAGGCTACGGCAGCGGCGGACTGATATTACCTAGGCTACCGGCTCTATTATAGTTTGTTTACCTGCCGCTGTCATTGCTACAGAAGCAGAGTACAGTGCACGAAGGAATTTTATTAGCCTATTCAATAAATAGGCTAATCGTTCGTTTCCAATCCAATGATTCAATCCCACTGTACTAGGCTACTACTAGGTGTCCCGACTGGAGTGCGCTTCTCTGTTTACTTTCTGCTGTAGTGAATTGGTTACTACACAACTAACCGGAGCAAAGTAAAATTCCGCCGCTGCTGAGAAACTAGTCCCTCAAAATGCAATGCGATACAAGGTTAGTTTTATTTCTAACATTATTCTATCAACACAGACATTTACATTGATAGTCTGGCGTTATAATTTATTTGACTCGGGTGTATTGTGGAGTGGGTAAGACTGTTTTTATTGGCAGGCTAGCCGAAACCGTTGACGCTAGCCTAGCACCAGGGAACTCTGCAACTAGAAGGACTGAATGAAACGTGTTGAAAACGGTCTCCAATGATAAATAACACACTAGCTCACTTGGAAATGAGGTCCTATGTCCAAAATTCCGAACTACCCCTTTAATGTGACGTAAAGCGCAAATCTCAAAATGTGTTTTCGATGTTTTTCTTCCACAAAATGCACAGTACCTACTGTGTATCTCTGGATCAATAAAGATGGCGAGGAAGAACATCGAGACTGACTGATATTTTACGTGGTTTTTTATCTTGAATAACCGTTGCTACTTTAGCTTTTTTTTAATCTTGTATCACACTATTATGTGTGGTTTTGTATTATGTCGATGCCTAGTCCTAAGTATATGACTACGGATTATAATATGACCACAACAAACTGCACATGGCCATGACATACTGGACAATAAAAACACTGCTCACCAGGAACGCTTGTCTCACACAATGAAGCTTGGCGAGGAAGTCTTGGTCACCATAACACTCCAGTAGTTCAGTCCTGCTCAAGGAAACAGGATGCATATGAACAGACTTATTCTCAGATCGACTAGGGCAGTGCATCGGGGATGCTCTAGCAGTAGAAACTGGGGTCAGAGTGCGTTCCATTGCGTACCGGAGAGAGCGGAAGATGACTTTGTCCTCCCGCACCAGACTCAGCGCCTCTTCGTAGAGAGCGGCCTGTTTCACCGGCTGGTACGCCTCCTCCAGGGACATGGCATCCAACAGCTGAACAGGGGGTCAAAAACAGGCCTAACGTGGGACACACATCAGACATGTAGTCGGACATCCTGGGTTTTCCCATGAGGAAGAACCAACCTCTGCGGCAGAGAAGAAGGAGTCGTCAGAGGTGATGGTTGTGGCGTCGTCGTCTCCCTGTCTCTGGGAGCTCTCGACGCGAGGCAGGATCAGAGTTCCTTCGCTTTCTGACACGCCACAACACAAACCATCCAGACGCGTTATACGTTAGCTCAACATTGGTGACAAGTTACAACACTTCTTATTGTCAATGTTCAATTGACATGCTAATTGTTTTAATTATCAGGCAAAATGAGGTAGATGTCAAGATTTTTAATTCATGTTATCATCATTAGAGAAAAAACAAAAAACGGAAATTACCAAAAGCTGCATATTTTAAAATTGATTAATTAAACATTATCAGCAATATGACATTAAATCAATGAATGACTAATGACATTGCATTAAGTCATTTGATAGACACTTTATCCAAAGCAGCTTACTAGTTTAATCACCTGATTCAACGTTCAATGTTTGATATGATGTTCATGATACTGTGGCCTATTAACATTATATTAGCAATTCAAAACCATAAATCTCAAATCCAGAATCTATCCAGACCAGCACTGACGTCATTGAAGGATTACAATGCTGCCTGAGCTCCAAACTGCATTCCTGATGATACTCAGGTTCAAATCCCCCAACAATACACTGTACCCCATGACTGCAGGTAGGATTGGAAGCCACATGCTGAACTCAGGTCAGTATGTCAAATCTAAATGTTGCTGTTTCTACCGAAGTCTGCCAGGAGGCTGTCTGGAGGGATGGAGCTCCCAAAGTCCTCCTGCAGGTGGTAGGCCCGGTGGAGGAGGGTCTCCAACTTCTCAGCAAACCCTTTGTGGCCGGTCTCAGCCTGAAGCAAAATAAAGACACTATTAATAGTAATGCATCACTTAGTGAGCAATGTTTATAGGTAAATGCATGATTAAGACTGTAATAAAAAGCATCATTAATAGCTTTTTTCCTGTTTATGCAGTATATGGGTTCTTTCCATTTTTCGTTACTTCACTCTGTGTCTTCTGAATAATAACCACAATTATTATTATGAATTATTTTTCTAAATAAGGTAATGAAGCGTTGTTACATAGATGGATATGATGGCAATAATGAATCCCTAGATTCCTCTTCTCTCCCGTCTTACACCTGGCTCCCTGGCTGCCTCCTTGTGCCGGACTCTACAACCCTTCCCTTATCTGACCTTCACACAATGGCTGTCACTTCCTGTCTGGATTTCTTCCTCTTAGCATGTGTCCTTGTGGCAGCGTTTAATCCACCTGTTTCCTGGAGCCTGGCTTCCATGACTACCAAAGTTGAATGACAGATGGTTGCCAGCAATCTCATCCTGTGTTTTTCTCAAGTGTTAATTTGAGTAAAACAGTGGTTTGTGGTGGCCACATTCCACCTCGCTGGCTTGACTGGCTCCTCCAGCACCAGGACTGAGTTTGATGTGTTTTAAACCAGTTTATTGCAGCGTTCCACGGTCTCCCGAGTGTGTGTGGTGATAGCTGGTTTACCTGTGTGCAGGGTCTAATTAGTCTGACTCCGGCCAGGTGATGCTGCTTAAACCAGCCATCAACCACACACACTCCACAAGAGACTACAGGCTTCTTTATACGTTGTATGGGGGGGGCATGTTGGCTATCTGGTAGGTGCACTAGTGGGGTTAAAACCACCCAGCCCATGGGAGTCATGTATTGATATGCAGCAACCAGAGGCCTTACCATAGGGATCTCCACGCAGGCAGCGGCCCCCTGTAGAGCCAGGCTGTTGCTGGAGGAGGAGCGGGTGCGGTGGCGAATGTTAAGGGCCAGCTCCCACTTCTGCAGGGCCTCCTCAAACAGCTCCATGCCTGGGAGGCAAACACAGAGACACTGAGTGTGAGGGAAGACACCCGAGCTGTCTCATCCTGTAGCAGGGGTCGGCTAGTAAGTTAGGCTTCAGGAAAAGATTTAATCTAAAGGTCAGTATGAATGGAGGCCAGAATTCATTGGACATTTTTAGTAAGACTGAGAAAGAAAATACAGTAAACATGAAATTTGCTGTTATTTACGGTAAGTCTTATATGATTTTCAACATATGCCATTTTGTCACTGTTACTCAAATAAGAGCGTAATTTAGAGAAAACGGGTGTAATCTATTTTTGCCAGCCTCCACCAAATGGTCTGTGAGCGTTCTGCTCTGCTCCCAACTCAAGTGTTCTTTCGTGACGTCGAAGTACATTTTCGTAGGCACATTAACCTTATGACAAGAGAAACCGGCCGAGAGCTGTGTGTGGATGTGTGGAGCTTCGCCTGGAGGTCGGTTGATGTTGATGGTTGATGTTGATGGCTGCGTCTGAGAGTGGCTTAAGCTTCTTGGACACCTATTGTATAACGCCACGGTGTGGGACGCATTACATGTACAACATCACCAATTATAACGCTCATACACAACCACGATTAGCTGCAAAAAGTATCACTCTTTCCAGAGTGAAGAACTCTAAGCCTAAAACATATTATTTTTGATTTCATAGTGTTTGAATTTGAGTTGAACAGGGGGTTCTGTTTATTGTCCATTAGAAATGGGCTTATATTTCTCAGGAATGCTACCACAGCTGACGTCTGACTACCTATAACCTTAGCACTGGATATAACAATGAATAGTGTGCTTTTATCACTGCAAAAGACACTTGTTGTGAAGGGTGCCAATACTTTTGACCGTGCAGTATTCACTTCCTGCAGCATTTTGGTGATATTTTGTGTTGAATTTGGGGAAACCAATAGTTGTTTCAGTTGTGTTGAGCTATTGAAAATATCCTGGTTTGGTTATTTCATCAAAAAACCTTCAAAAGTGTGTGAGTTTTGCTCGAAAACCAACACATCCGGAGGGGTGCCAATACATTTGGGCATGACTGTATATGTAGTGATCAGGAGGCCGTACCCATGATGTACAGGTTCTATATATATAAACTAGGCACAAAAAGTAAGGAAATTTGTGTTTGGTAGATTATTTTGTTGTTGTAACAATGCTTTTTGGCAATAAATCTTATACCGTTGGAAAGCCTGAAGCCTCCCCTTTTAAATGGTACAACATGTGTAAGGAACATGCATTTGTGGGATGAGCAGCAGAGCTGAGTATGTAGGCTGCGCCCAAGAAAAATGTGCCAAAACGTCTCTGTCAATCCCGCGAGGCCCGTTTGCGCTGGTGTCGGCAACACGTGCACTGGAACCTGAACTTGTGGAGGAACGTTATGTTCAGTGATGATTCAAGATTCTGCATACGGCATTTGGATCGTAGGGTCAATGTGTGGAGAAGACGCGGAGAACGCTATGCTGATTGCTGCACCGATAGAGTAACATATTTTGGTGGAGGCAGTGTGATGGTGTGGGGCGGCATCTCCCTCACTGGAAAAACGAGGCTCTTCATCATTGGAGGCAATCTCAATGCAGAGAGATATCGAGATGAGATTCTGCAACAGTGGCAATCCCATATCTCCACAGTCTGGGACCGAACTCTATCCTCCAAGATGACAACGCTCGCCCCCACAGAGCGGG